>JAXGGA010011282.1:0-43082 GCA_038373865.1 Uloborus plumipes
CAAAACAGGTCCCCTGCCACGAATTCAAAGCTGCAGAAAAAAAAAACGTTAATCTTGAAAATGTTTTTTGGCATGAAGTTTAAAGTAATCAGTGTGAATTTGCGGAAATAGCTGAGAACAGTGTTGAAACGCCACGTGTTTAGTTTCAGAGCCACATTTGTGATGAAAGTATGCATCTGGGTCGTTGCGAAAACAGTCCTCTGTGATGTAATTTTATTAATGTTAATTAGTTTAATTATGAAACATATTAATTATTATGTCCACAATTTGTACCTAAATTTATAGGTAGCTTCATAACTAATTATGTTTGAATTATTTTGCAGATATTACGCATCAAAGTGCAAATAAACAGTTCCCTGCCTAGTTATACTAGGCAGGGGACTTACCCCCCATTATGATTTATCAGAAAAACACAAACTTTAATTGGCCCTCTTTCGAACCAAAGTTATAGATTCCTTTTCTGAGCAATATTATAATAATTATACGACCATTTCAAAAACACATGCCCGGACAGATGCTGTATGGAAAATGACGAGTTTACAGAGAATCGCCTACAGATTATATTTCTATGTATTATGTCCAACTCCATTAATAGTTAAAATGTATACAATCAAACAATTCTTGAAATAATATGATTAGAAAATGGGTAGCAAGTTTTGATTTGATTTCTTGACATCAAGCTTCTTTTTTTTTTTTTTTTTTTTTTGCGTGTATGATCATTTTATAACAATATTTTATGTCAGATTTTTTAAAGTATACTGCTGTCATTGCTACTAGAAACATGAAACTAAAACAATAAACACAAATACAAAAGTATATTAAAACTATTCTAAGCATAAAAAGATAATTAATATTTAAAAATATATTATTGATTTCAATCATACACATAAACAAATGTTTTAAAAATCTAGAAACACACAACTTTATCTTCTTTATATACTTCTTAATTAAAAATAGTATCGGCATTAAAATACAAAGCATAAATTTAAGGTACCTGAATTGGAAAAAAAAAGCACCGAAAGGTATATAACAGTGAACAGAATCGCAACCGTTATAACGATGGTTACGACAGAATCCCAACAGCATCCAGTCGAACTGAAAGCATGTGTTAGTATTTTGACACCACTGTTCTATTCCGAGGTGGCCAGGGCCATAGTTCTCTAGCCCTGGAGGCAAGGATGACTTCGTTTGTTGCTGTCACTGACAGCTGATGAAAGGGAAAATGGATGACCCATCCTAAAAATCAAGGGGAGACGTTTTGTGATAGGCGCCTGAAGGTTGAAAAGCACTTAGGGCTCAGTTTTATTACCCTCATTTACAAACAGCCCGTAACAATCACTGAACAGCTCTCAAGTCTTTCGGAAGCTTGTATTGAACTTTATCTCTTCACAGCATTGTAGAAACGTAACTTAGAAGCTTTTTAACTTTCAGCAAGTCGGGATTACACGATTACAAGGCTAAATTACGATTATTCAAACTTAGATTACAATTACGATTACGCAAGAAATACTTAATTAAAATTACGATTACACGATTACGAGTGTTCCATTTTCAGATTATGATTATGATTATGATTACAGAAAAATGTAATCGATTACGCAGATTACGATTACGTAATCGACGATTACTCCAAGCCTGATACCCATACGTAGGGAGTATGGGGCAAAGTGAATTAGTTAAGATATCTGACCTTTTTCAAAATGAAAAAGTTGAAAATTTCTTTCGAAACTTACAGCACATAAAGAGAGAATAATGTATTTTGTCATAAAACTATCAGTGAAATATATTTTTATCTTTTAGCAGTAAAATTGTACTTTCAAAAAAAAAAGGGGGGGGGGAGGAAAATATTTACTTTAATACATAGGGCAAAGTGAAAAATAAAATATTTCTCTAATGAAATGTTTTCTATTTGATTATTGAATTTTTTTTTCGTGAAATGCATGTATAATTGAATGAATCTCCATATATTATTTCTCTAAGCCGAATCCTATACCCGGTCGAAACTCGCTCATTTCTTTTTTCGAATTGCAAGAAAATTTATGATTCTGAAGCTTATCCCGCGGGCTATTGACGAAAATTAGACCCACCCTCTAAAAAGTGTCGGTTCGTTTTTTATTCGAACTTCAATTTTTGGGCACAAAATTGACTCTATCTAGCGAAATAATTGTCGTATCGTCTCCATTTTGATTTCATTCGAAAGATTAAAAAAAATGCGTTCTTTAGAACGTTTCTCCGCTAGCGCGGCGTAACGAGAATCTCGAAAATCCACGTTTAAGCGACTTATAAGCGATTGCAGTTTGAAAAAGTTAAATTTTTTGCTCAACTGTTAAAATCGTTATACCATTGTTGTTCAAATCAATTTTAAATGCGACATTTCAAGCCAAGGCTTAGCTCGGTAAACCTTAATTGTAACTTTTATTGTTTCAAAATACTATGGTAGTTTTGCGATAACGTTGGTATTTAGTTTAGTAGTAGCCTTGGGTATTTGATTTTAATATAGGGTATCACTTTTGTAGTAGTTGTAAAAGTGAACGTGTCTTTGATCTCTTTGAAAAGTTGTCAGAACGACGGCAGTTGATGGCGATGTTGTGCAAATGAAGCCAATAAAAATTGTCGTATTAAATTTTAAGTTTAGAGTTTTTTTTTTCTTTTTTTTTTTTTTTTTTTTTTTTTTTTTTTTTGCGGAATTCCGCACGGGTCACCTAGTGAATAAATAATAATGAAAAAAAATGCTGAACATAAATGAGTGGATAAAATAAAGATTGAATTAAAAAAATAAATGAATAAATAAATAAAAAAATGAATTCAAAAATGAAGAAATGTAAATGAATAGGCATGTGATGTATTGAATGAATGAATAGGTAACGAAACAGTCCTCAAACGGAGCAGATGCTGTAACAGACAGTAATGGCCAGTTAAAAGATTAAAACATGGCCAATAACTCTGCTATTGGTGTTATGAAACAAAAATTATGGTTCATAAACCAAAATTTGCGGTTAATTCTACATTTTAAAACTTGTCAGAAAACATCACTTGATTTTTTTTCTTTATTTATAATTGTGATGTTCATATAATTTAAATACCAAAGAAAAAAAATCTGGTATGGACCCCACACTACTTCCTTTTACGTGTTAATTTCTTAGTAGTTGCCTTAAGTGTTAAAAAAAGTGCTTGGAGTGAGCAAGGTAACATTCAAATATTTGCTCCCCTAATCTGCCACGAAACAATGCAAAAAATATTTTACAATGGTTAATTTTCTAAATATTGCTGATTTCAATATCATTCAGTGAATTTTTCGCAAAATATCGCCAATAGCGCCAAGTTGAACTTAAATTCAAAAAATAATTTTTTTCGCCAAATTTGTCGCCAACTTGGCGAAGTGGTCGCGCCAATTCATATCACTTGAGTCTGCATTGAAATTAACACTGATTTACCCCAAAAAAGGGGTAAAACACCCCCTTGGGAACATTCGAATGCAACCACAAGGGGAGGTGCACAACTAGAATATCCTCAGAGCCTACATACCAAGCTAGAAGTTTCTAAGGCATATAGTTTTTGAGTTATGCGAGACACATACGCACATACATCCGCACATACGTACACTGCGATGCAAAAGTTTAGACAAAATGCAAATATGTGAATAAAAAGAAAACTATTCAACGAAATGCTTTCAAATTTCTACTGCAGGTACACAATATGGTCCCAAATACATGTCTGGAGTTCTTATAACTATAACTGGAATCAAATTTTGGATATTACAAAATACATTTTTTTACATTGTTGCAAAAGTTTAGACAATAGTCAGATTTTATGCAAATATCCCTTGAAATGTGATTGGTGGAGGAAATGCGGGACTGTATTATTCATTTATAAAGTGCAGAGATTGTTGAATAAATAATCAAAATCTCAAAAGCTCTTTAGTTCTCGTGTAAAGAAGATGAGAAAGTTTGGAAGCCGAAATTTGAAAATGAACCTACTTTATGAATTTTTTGTCTTTTAAATCGGCTCTAGTGTGGTAGTACATTGTTTTTTACTTTGTGGAGAGCAAATTCAGACATGCGTTTCGATCAAAAAGTCCAAGAAAAAATATATTTCTTAAGGAGGAAGGAATTGGAAAAACGGCTCAGACTGACGATTCACCCCTTAATCCTACAAAACTTCAACTTGAGGCAAAAATAGCACGTGGCAGCATAAGTAGATGAACAACTGAATCGGAATGCATAAAAAAACAAAGAATTGTGCTTGAGCCTTTTCAGAGAGTGTCCCAAATAAGCCAGATTTTATTGGTAAAAGCAGCACAGCATATAAGCATTGGATATTTCTCAAGTCCCGCGAAAAGAATTATAATCCATCTAGGCCATCCCACTTTTAACAATTTTTATCAAAGAAAGTACCATTCACTTTTTAGTCACGATGATACATATGCTGCTTTTCACATTAAAATCTGGCTCATTTGGGACACTCTGTCCGAAAAGGCTCAGGCACAATTCTTTGTTTTTTTCTATGCATTCCGATTCAGTTATTCATCTATTTATGCTGTCATGTGCTGTTTTTGACCCAAGTTGAAGTTTTGTAGGATTAAAGGGCGAATCGTCAGTGTGAGCTGTTTTTTCAATTTCTTCATCTTTAAGAATATAATTTTTCTTGGACTCTTTGATCGATACGCATGTCTAAATTTGCTCTCCACAAAGTAAAAAACAATATACTGCCATACTAGAGCCGATTTAAAAGACAAAAAATTAATAAAGTAGGTTTATTTTCAAATTTCGGCTTCTAAACTTTCTCATCTTCTTTACACGAGAACTAAAGAGCTTTTGAGATTTTGATTATTTATTTAGCAATATCTGCACGTTATAAATGAATAATACAGTCCCGCATTTCCTCCACCAATCACATTTCAAGGGATATTTGCATAAATTCTGACTATTGTCTAAACTTTTGCAACAATGTAAAAAAATGTCTTTTGTACTATCCAAAATTTGATTCCAGTTATAATTATAAGAACTCTAGACACGTATTTGGGACCATATTGTGTACCTGCAGTAGAAATTTGAAAGCATTTCGTTGAATAGTTTTCTTTTTATTCACATATTTGCATTTTGTCTAAACTTTTGCATCGCAGTGTACTAGATATAGAAGAAAGTAAAAATTGAATAAACCAGAAAATTAAACTCAGACTGTTTAACGAATGCTTCAAATAAATCCTTAACATTTAAAATTTAAATTTACATGGAAAGAATTCACATTATCAGTTTACAGTATGACTAAAAAGAATAGAATGAATATTTTTTTCTTACATTTTTTAAAGTAGAAGTTATTTAGTATGAAAGATTTCAAAGCATTTAGCGTGCAATCCTACTAAACATTTATTGCAGTTTCTTGGAGATTTATTTGTTTTGGATTTACTACGATTAAATGATATTTTCCATCAAATCTCACGTCGTTGGGCACACTGTTAATTTATTTGGATTTCTCATAGCCACGCTGTTTTTGACTCTCTTGCTGTACTTAGCAAAATAACTTTGGCAGATTTCTCTTCTGAACTGCAAAAGGTCCATTTTGTTGGTTTGGGGTCAAAATGTCGCGGCCGAAATGTTGCGGGCCAAAATGTCGCGGCAAAAATGTCGCCGAGCCAAAATGTCGCGGGCTAAAATGTCGCGGGCCAAAATGTCGCCGGTTCAAAATGTCGCCGAGCCAAAATGTCGCGGGCTAAAATGTCGCGGGCAAAAATGTCGCCGGTCCAAAATGTCGCCGAGCCGAAATGTCGCGGGCTAAAATGTCGCGGGCCAAAATGTCGCCGGTCCAAAATATCGTCTGCCCAAAATGTCGCGGGCCAAAATGTCGCCGGTCAAAAATGTCGCCAGGTCAAAATGTCGCCGGTCAAAAATGTCGCCGGGCCAAAATGTCGCCAGTCAAAAATGTCGCCAGGCCAGAATGTCGCCGGTCCAAAATGTCGCCAGTCCAAAATGTCGCGGGCCAAAATGTCGCCGGGCCAAAATGTCGCCGGGCCAAAATGTCGCCGGTCAAAAAGGTCGCCGGGCCAAAATGTCGCCGGTCCAAAATAACGCCGGTCCGAAAGGCCGCCGGTCCAAAATGTTTCCAGTCCAAAATATAGCCGTTCCTACTAATAAGCTTATCTCGATATGATAAATACACCTGTTTAGTAACTTTTTTAAACGTAACAGTTTAGAAAATTAGCTTAATTTATTAACAAAAATGTAACTAAATTGATTTCTTCTAACGCTTAAATTATTTAAGTACCAAAATAATGCCATAGTTTATTCAGGGCTGTACTAGGGCCCAGGGACGCTAAATTTCTTCCTTTTTAATACGCTTTTATTAGTTTCACATGTGGGTTTGTTTGTTTTTTGTATGTTTGTTTGTAGGTATGTAACTCTGACAAGGGGACCTTACAGGTTGTCACTCACCGATTTTGATGAGTTTTATATATTATGTAGAGGGACCCACCCTAAGTATTTTAGCAAAAGGATATGCCCCAATGCGCCTTAGTTTCCGAGACATAACGACGATCCAAAGTTCAGCTCGAAGTTATTATAGAGGTACGGTTGAGCAGTGGTCACAACAGCGGCCGTAGCTTAGTGAACAAGGTCCCCCACTTCGACCGCTGGAGGTCTGGGGATCGAGTCCCGAGACGTATTTTTTTTTTTCTTTAATATCGAAAAAAATTCGATAGTTAATGGAAAATCGTTTAATTATTCATTTTTATTTTATTTATTTATTCATTTAGAAAATATTTTTTTTTTTTTTCAATTTTTAATATTGTTAATTCACGGGACTCGATCCCCAGACCTCCAGCGGTCGGAGTGGGGGACCTTGCTCACTGGGCTACGGCCGCTGTTGTGCCCACTGCTCAACCGTACCTCTGTAACAACTTCGAGCTGAAATTTGGATCGTTATATCTCAAAAACTAAGGCGCATTGAGGAATATATTTTTGCTAAAATACTTAGGGTGGGTCCCTCTACATAATATATAAAACTCATCAAAATCGGTGAGTGATAACCTGTAAGGTCCCCTTGTGAGTCAAAGATAAAATTCACGTTCTTTACAAACGTAAAAGTAATATGTTAAAAACCATTATTATTACTAAAGGCTAAACTATATTGCATGTTGATGCATAATAAGTGCATTTGCCATTAGTTCTGAGTAGGGCATCGATCGTCCACAAAATGCATATTATAAGTGCAAGTAAACTTAGCGGATATTCAACAGTTTTCAAAATCTTCTTTTGAATTTGATTTACTCTAAAAGCGTATTTTTTAGTTTTTTTTAAAGTATATTTAGGATTATTTCTTTTTTTCACACTAAGAAATTAAACAAATAAATTTGCTGTAAAGGCTTTTTTTTGCCTTTTGCAAAAAAGGAATACCGTTTAATCACCGCGTAGCCGACAATTTTCTTCTAGAACATTTTCTTTAAGAGTTATTGGGGACGTTTGAAATCAAATTTGTTCATGTAATTATTGCTTTCTTTGTAACAACTAAGTGGTGGAAGGGGAGGTGAAATTTCAAGAGAAAAAATGGTATTATATTCAACTCCACATTTAAATACTGATTGTAACGAAGGTACAGTACTATGTCTGAGCTGATTAACGCCAGAAATGAATAAGCATCTCTACCTTTAAGATTCTTCTACGAACAAAATTTTGTCTGAATACTTGCATTACTTCTTGATATACATCACTCACAAATAATGAAAAATAAAAAGTTCAATTGCTCTGCTTCCTCGATGATGTGGCGTATCTTCTGAAGGCTTCTTATGGGCCAATTTTTATTTGATTTCGTCTGAACCTTCTTCAGACATAGTAATCACGCTATGCTGTAAACGTTCCATTACATTCTTGCATGTAAAAACTTGGAAGAACTAGCGGCAAAAACCAACCAGCACTGAACCACATATTCGTTGGTATATGTATGTACCGAATTTCATTCCAATTTACGCAGTAAGTTTTGTGGTAGAGTCGCCTCAAAAAAAATAAACGATAAAATTGAATTCAGCACACATCAGAACGTGTAAATTCTTCCAAATTGACAATTTTTCACTGATCCAATACTTTCTTTTACACATTTTATGAAGAAGAAAATAAAAACACCTCTATCACTTAAATTATATAGACTTGCTTTCGATCATGTGAGAAATTTTAACAAAAACAAATGTCAAACATTGTATATCTGTCTTATTCATTTCACATTTCTTCAACTTCTTTTTTAACACATAAATTTTCCTTTTGATATCAATTAAACTTGGCTTGAGCTGCTAATCTATTCGTTTTTAAGTTGGTAGATAGCGAGTCACGGTGAAATAAGCTATTGTAAATAAATAATGGACGCTTGTTTGATAACTATTTGTTTCTTGGAAAACGCTCGAAACGGTTACAAACCGAAAGGGTAATTTTTTTTTTAGTATTTTTCAAAAATTTTAGTCCATTCTATCATTAACGCACACGTTCACCAACAGCAATTAGCAATCTTTTGCTAATTTGGTGTAAAAAAGCCTTTTCATATAATTTAATTTTTGGAACTATCAATGTCGGATCCTCTACATTTTTGTCTGACGACATTTGAACTGGCGACATTTTTGCCCGCGACATTTTTGACCGGCGACATTTTGGACACGCGACACTTTGGACACGCGACAATTTTGACCGACGACATTTTGAACACGCGACATTTTTGACCGGCGACATTTTGGACACGCGACATTTTTGACCGGCGACATTTTGGACACGCGACATTTTGGACCGGCGACATTTTGGCCCACGACATTTTGGACCTTCGACATTTTTGCTCGCGACATTTTGGACCGCGACATTTTGGACCGGCGACATTTTGACCAGCGACATTTTAGACCGCGACATTTTGGCCCGGCGACATTTTGGACCGGCGACATTTTGACCAGCGACATTTTAGACCGCGACATTTTGGCCCGGCGACATTTCGGACCGGCGACATTTTGACCCGCGACATTTTGGCCCGCGACATTTTTTCCCAGCGACATTTTGGCCGCGACATTTTGGCCCACGACATTTCGGCCGCGACATTTTGGACGTATACCCATTTTGTTTGCTTCATAAGAAGGGCATAATCTGCACAGGAGTCATACATTTTGCACAGGAACTTTTGGGCCAAACAGAAACAGTGGTCACCACCATTTTTTTGACCGAATAAAACAGCTATACTGGGCTAAGTTCTGATCCATTCGGTCTGCTCCACCCATAAATTTGTTATGCTGAGAAACAATAAATGATTGGTCTATCTTAATAATTTTTTTCAGCATTTGACCATCGTCTAGCTTGAACTATGGGTGTAAAACTATATTGGTTAGATGCCAAGCAACTACACTATCGTCGCTCCATCTAACAAAACTCAAATTTTTCGAGTTTTGGAAATCATAACTTCCTCCGTCTTTTTTCTTAAAATATTTAATATCTTCAAGTGGATAGTTTTCAGTTTTGTTTGCCCGTACAGTTCCCATTGCACCTATTTCTTTCTCTGTTAATTTATCAATTAACGCGGGTGACGCAAAAAGGTAACCGAAAAACAAGTCATAGTACATATTTTCTACTTAGTTATGTAAGTGTTTCTTTGATTGGTAATGATTGGTAAAAAAAAACCAATATTTAAATTCAATTAAGCTTTGCAATTCATAAAAGTTTCTTGAATACTTTTATTTTTCAAAAAAATATGCATAAGAAATATTTATACTATTACTAGCTGACCCGGCCACGTGTTGCTGTGGCTAAGGTATGGGTTAAACTATAATGTTTCAATAGAAACGACAAACTTTTACACAGGTAAAAATTCACAAATTACAGTAAAACCTTTTTTTATTACAATACAATTAAAATACAAAATCACAAAAAAAAAAAAGAAAAAAAAGAATATTGTATAACTTAAAAACCCGAAAAGGTACAATATTTACGAAACAGTCAAATTTTGAATCGCAAACTATGAGGTGTATATTTCTGTTACAAAGTAATATGACTGTAAAAATAGTGTGTATAGAAATAATTTAAATCTTCGCACCTAAATAAAATATATTAAAAAAAAGTTTTACTGTTATTTGCGAATTTTACCTGTGTAGAATTGAAAATTTTGAAAATTAGAGTGATTTAGTTAAAAATTTTATATACTGAGCGAACTACCGTACTACCTACGGTTATAAATGTGCAAATTGTCGTCCAAGAATACATTTGTATTTACTAAGGAAAAAATATAAAAAAATAAAAAATAAGATATAATAGAAAAATTTGAAAACTTATGAATGCAGAGAGGTACGTTTAGAAAATACAATTCTGAGCAAAATCACTCCAAATTTTAATATTACACAGGTGAAAGTTCACAAATTACAGTATAACCTTTTATTACAATACAATTCAAATACACTGCTCGACATTGAAAATGCAACACCAAGAAGGAGTGGTCAGAAATTGATGAAATTCGGTAAGAAGACAGAGACAGAATGGAACAATAAGTGATATTTATTTGAAAATAAATAAGCAAAATTTAGAGCGAGGACGGCGTCGGCTCAGTAAGAAGTAGGACCACGATGTACGAAGAAACACGTCTAGGCATGGAGTCAATAAGCCTGCGGATGGTGTCCTGAGGGATGGCACTCCATTCCCTTTCAACTATTTGCCACAGTTCGTCCTCTAAACGACAGATTCTGCAAACGGCGTCCAATCACGTCCGACACATGTTCGATTGGTGGAGAGTATGGTGGCCAGGAAAGCATCTGTACACCTCGTAGAGCATGTTGGCTGATTCGAGCACTGTGAGGCCGGGCGTTATCCTGTTGAAAAATTGCATTTGGCAGACCCTGTAGGTAGGGAATTGCCAGTACATTATCTACATATCGTTGGTCCGTCATAGTGCCCCGAATACGAACTAGAGGTTATACGGAATTGTATGCAATAGCGCCCCAAACCATTATGCCACGTTGTCGTGTTCCACAGTTACTGCCGGATTCGATCTTTCTCCACGTCGACGCCACACACGTATTCGATGACTATCGCTGGACAAACAGAAGCGGGATTCATCTGAGAACACTACGGTTTGCCATCCACGTCGCTCAGGTCCGGCAACATTCCAAACGTTAGAGTCTGTGCTGTGAGGTCAATGGCAGTCTTCTTAGAGGGCGCCGTGATTGCAGGCCACGTGCAACCAGTCGACGGGAAATGGTTCTGGTCGACACAGGAACATCCAGGGTACCTTGCACGTGCTGCAGAATCGACGTACAAGTGACTAGCGGGTCCGCCACAGCTTGTCGGTGAATCCGTCGATCCAAGCGCACCCCTCAATGTGGCTACATTTCCTCTTTCCAACCATCTCCGACACAGCCGACACACAGTGCTTGCATATATGTGGGTATCAGCTGCAATTTGACGTAAGGACCAACCTCCCCTTCTCAGTCCGATCACCATACCCCTTGTAAAGTCGTCTATATGCTGAAAGTGTCTTCGTTGAGGCATTTCCTCCTATCACACGTATCCTTCGAGACAAAAACCAAATTTCTCCGATAATTAGTCTGGCAGAAAAACCAACATGAACATAGCCCACTTTTCAACTTCATTCTCTTATATCTTACTTCACGCGCATTTCATATCATTTGCGTAACTCAGTGACGTGCGTCTACGGTAACATTTGCATGAATTTCTGACCACTCCTTCTTGATGTTGCATTTTCAATGTCGAGCAGTGTATAAAATAACAAAAAAATGAATATTGTATAACTTAAAAACCCGAAAAGGTACGATATTTACATGCAGTCGAATTTCGAATCGCAAACTATGAGGTGCATATTTATGTTACAAAGCAATGTGACGGTAAAAATTGTGTGTATAGAAATAATTTTAATCTTCGCACCATAAAACAGTACGTTTTCTCTCCTAAGAATTTGTTTTTTGAGTAGTAAATATCAAATGTATTGTTGAACGATAATTTGCAAGTTTATTGCTGCAGATGGATACGGCTTAGCAAATACAATTCTGAACAAAATCACTAAAAATTTAAATATTACATAGGTAAAAGATCACATAATGCAGTGAGCCTTTCTTTGTCTAAATACACCTGACATAAAAATCACTAAACAATATGAATATTTTGTAACTCAAAGCTCGAAAAAGTCATGATATTTTTCACTTAAATAATTTTCCTAAAAAACTATTTGAACCTAAACATGAGGGAAAAATATTTTTAAAACATACAAAATATCATATGTTAAGTATCTAAACTGCTTTAATAAATTGAATTAAGGAGAAGTAAGCAAATAATACTTTTCCGAATATTGATTTAATAATACTTACACGTACAATTTAAATTGAGAGAATCGGGACGAATATGCCAGAAACCGATTCGACATCCTTGATCGTTACCACTATTGCTTTTTGCTTCCGAAGCAACTGACAACCCAGCAGCAGATTTTATCTTATAGAAGCCAAGAATACGAAAAATCTGGTTGCTAAATAAATAATTTGCAATAAAAAATATATTGCGGTCCGAAATTGAGATAAAAACTATCCTATAATTTAAGTTGGACCAAACTGAAACTGCGTTCAAAATTTGGTTAAAATCGGTTCAGTAGCTGAGGAGTCCATTGGACACAAACACATGGACTCGTAATTTTTATATATTAAGATGAGTTGAAAAAGTATCGTAAATCATAGGAAAAGCCAGTCTTTCATGAATAAGAACAAGTAAAACATTTTTATAATTCAGTTAAATATATACTATCAACTTAACTCTTAATCCATTCATTATTCAAAACTTATTTCTGAAACATCATATTTCCGGCATTTTATGATGATATACCTTTAAAAATGATCAGTAATGCAAAGCTTTCAGGAATGTAACACATGTGAAAAACTTTTCCCCACTTGTGCCTAACGTCTAGGGATGCGACATCGAAGGCAAAACATCGATGTTTCAGGAGATCGATGTTTCGAAATTAAGACATCGATGGTATTGAAACATCGACCAAAAAATATCGATGTTTTCAAACATCGATGTTTCAAAACATCGATCTTTTTTCATAAAAATCACTTACACATTTAAATGTTAAGTAATACAGTAACTCCTCAATACATTGCGCCTCTTTATATCACTCAATTAGATTTTTCTTTTGTCTCCTGAAAAACATCAACCGTATGATATCGATGTCAATTATAGAAAACATTTTTAGTGAAATATATACTGCAACTGTTGATAACTGTATTACTTTTATTTGTCGCATATTTTTATGAAACTTTTTTTGTTGAAATGTAAAACACCGTTGTCGAAAAAAATTTCTAAAGCAAAACAAAAGCAACAATGTTTAAAAATCGTTGACCTTAAATCATCGGTAGTAATTAAAAAAAAAACTATTTCAATTCGATAGATATGTTGCAACTGCTAAAGATGAAATTGCATATTTTTATTGCTTTTGCTGAAGTGTAAAACAGACATCGAAAGGGAAAAAAAACATCGAGCGCGAAACAGTAATCATTAAGATATCGACCTTAAAACACATCGAAGGTAACTATCAAAAACGTCTTCTGACGAGATTGATAGAGTAACGGCTGATTAACGATTTAACTTTTGGCCGTATATCTTGATGTTTTTTTTTTCTTTTTTGCTGAAATATAAAACATTCGCATAAAGAATAATAATGAAATAAATGACATAATAAAAAAATAAATTGCGAAAGCAAATTCGAAATATTTTAGAAACATCGAGAGTAAAGCGTCGATAATAATCATACAAAATGTTTTCGAAGGAGATTAACTGAAACTTCTAATTAAGGATGAAAACTTCTCAATACGTCTGCACATCGCATATTTTTACCATGCTTTTTTTGTTGGATTATAAAACATCGACATCGAAAAAAACATCGAACCCAAAACATCAATGTTGGGAAAATATCGACCCTCAAACATCGATGGTAAAAACATCGATGTTTTAGTAAAAACATCGATATCGATGTCGCAGCCCTACTAGCGTCCTAAAAATGGAACGCTACAAAATCGCAGATAAAACTGCGCTAAAATAATATTTTAAAAAATTTGAAAAATACGTGTTTTAGAAAAGAGTATAAAATAAGATTTGAGCATAAAAACTTTTCATATCATCGGAAATTTAAAATTTTAACTTACTTTTTGCTCTTTGCCATTTTAAAATGATGAAAATTTCCCTTCTTGGACTTTCGCGAATAAAAAAAAATATTGAATATAATTTTAGCACCACCATCTCATGGAAAATGATTATACAACACTTTATTATTATAATCAGCTATTTGATTTTAAATGAAACGCTTTTTTATGTATTTATGGAGGATTTTGCAAGCGTCCTTTTAAAAGGACGCTAGGCACAAATGGGTTAACATTAAATGTACAGTAATACAGTAACTCCTGAATACAATGCTACTTTTTATGTCACTCAATTAGTGTTATCTTTTGTATTCTGAAAAACATCAACCGTATGATATCGAAGTCATTGATCGAAAAAATTTTTTAGCAAGATAAATACTGCAACTGTTGATTAACTGTATAACTTTTATTCATCGCATATTTTTATAAAACTTTTTTTTTTCCTAAATGTAAAACATCATTGTCGAAACAAAATTCAAACTCAAAACAACTATGTTTAAAAATTATCGACCGTAAATCCTCGTTAGTAAAAAAAAAATATATCAATACGATAGATATTGCAACTGTTAAAGATGGTTCTTTTATTGCTTTTTGCTGAAATGTAAAACAGACAATGGAAGAAAAACATTGAACGCGAAAAATACTGATCATTAAAAGACATCGAATGTAAAATATCGGTGGTAACTATCAAAAACGTCTTCTAATAGGATTGCTATTGTAACGGCTGATTAAAGGTTGCATATCTTGGATGTTTTTTTTTTCTTTTGGTTAAACATAAAACATCGAAAAAAAAAATAATAAAAAAATAAAAAAATAAGATAATAAAATAAAAAAAACGGAGAAAGCAAATTAGAGACGTTTCAGAAACATCAAGCGCAAAATATCGATAATAATCATAGAAAATGTTTTCCAATGATATTAATAATGAAACTTCTGATTAAAGATGAAAACTTCTTAATACGTTTTCTTATCGCACATTTTTATCAAACTTTCTTTGCTGTAATATGAACATCGACATCGAAAAAAAACATCGAACCCAAAACATCGATGTTGAAAAAAACATCGACTCTCAAACATAGATGGTCGACATCGATTTTTCAGCACTAATATTGATCATGATTATTAATAATAGTCCAGGATTATAAAATTAACGAAAAGTAAATTGAAGCTGAATGTTTAGTTATTTTTTATCAAGCAAAAGACGAGGAAAGTGCCCTTTAATTGCACATCCGCTTTAAATGCAAGACATTAAGTTTCGGTTTAATTGGTTACTTAAAAAAATAGTTTATTTTAAATTTTATTGATTGTGAAATAAACAGTTCCAGAATTAAACGCATCAAACATTTGATTTAAAATATAAATACTGAACGATATATAAGGAAGAATGCATGTACATGACTCTAATGAAATCAAGTTAATTTCCGAGATTTCCTTGCATACCCACTTTTGATGAAAGTTATTTAGTGTCGGTGTCATTTGTTGCTTAAAAAAGAAAAATGTTATTTTTCGTATAATTATTCTTGACGTAAACAGTTCCAAAACAAACGTCTTAAGTACTTTACATAAAATATAACTACTGAATGAAAAGTAAGGAAAAATGTGTGTATATGACTGTACCACATTCGGTTAAAATTTCAGACATTTTAAATTAAGAATATTTATCTATTGCTCACGCTCTCAAGATACAATATGAAAAACAGCGAATTTTTAGTTTAAATACTTTTATTGGGAAAATTAATTAAGAATTGAGACAGTAAGCTAAAACTTCTGTGTAACACTAAGAATATTAAAACATATGGAGTGTTATATAATATTGTACGCATTTATTGTGCATTTAATGCTAAAACTTCAATATGTGTAGCAGCCGAAGCTTAGATATTCAGCGCTTTGACGAAATTGTGCTTCGCGCCATCTCTAGTTTACAGTTTGCTTGATTGATATATTTATATTAGCTTTTATTAAAAAAAAATAAATAAATAAAAAGAAAATGAAAAAAGACTGTTGTAAGAATGGTTGACAGAATCCATGCTGTTATTGGATAACATAAATTTGTAATCTTAAAGATGTCATGAAGCAGCAGATTGAATTAAATTTAAGTAAATAGAGAAATACGTCTATTTAACATTATTAGCTTATGTTATTTAATAAATTATTATGATTATCACAAAGCTAGGCGGAGTTTCCAATTAAAATTTATTTCTCAATGTTAGCAATCACTTACACTTCACGAATAACCTTGTTTCACTCAAGCTTCATTATACCAACTGTCTGAATTTGTGTGGAACGGATTTTGAAGTGGAATCATTCAAGGACGAATGTTAACAATCCTGAGGTGGACTGTACCCTTTTTGAGTAATAGGTGTAAATTGCTGATTCGTTTATTTGTAAATGTTGAATGTGGTTTGTAAAATTCCGTAAATGCATTTTGTTGTTTTTTTTCTTTTAATTACATTAATGTGCAATGAAATACTGTTAAGTAACAGTAGTTTGAAAAAATGGACTGTTAAAAGGGAAACAAATGGTTTATAGCTGTAAAAATATATTTACCTTTAGTCATTTATGCCAATTACGCGTTAAACATTCTGATATTGCAGCAAATTTTACGAACGAAAAATTGTCATACATTTCAATAGATAAATTCTCTTAGAACTAAATGTAGGCTGAAAAAAAAATTTCCTTTCCAAAAGTAATCTTTTCTACACAAAAGAGATGATTAGGAAAGTTCTGATTTCTTTTTAATTCTTTTATTGACTACTCAGGCTTTCGGATGAGTTCGGAAAATTGGGGATTGAAACTAAGGTAAAAAAAATGGAAGTATAAAAATGAACATAAAGGAAAAAAATGCGGAAGAAGTAAAAATAGAGAGCAAAGAAAAGGTCCAGAAAAAAACTTTTTTTTTCCCTGTACTAAAAGTCTTACGCAGCTCCTAACACGCGGAATTTCAAGCAATGAAGCGACAGTAATGTGTTCAGTTTAGTAGGTAAAATTATTAATTTTATTAAATGAGGTTACTGAACTGAAATGTGAAGAATTTGAAAACATGGTCATATTCTACGAAAAAAAAATCTTGATAAATTATTTTGAGCAATTATAAAGAGCGGGGGCACGTTGAAACATTTTTTTCCGGAAGATAGTTATTTATAATATTAAGCAAAGCAAGTAAATTTTTTTTATCTCCCTTAAAATATTGATTTTTCTCCATTTTCCGTTTTTTTAGCATGACATTAACCTGATCTGAAAAAATGATGTCATATTCCTTGAAAATTACTGTTATGAGTAAAAAACAAATTTTACGTTGCTACAATTATGTTAGGCATTTATAATTATGTATTGGAAAAAAAATGAATTTCGCTGATTTAAATAGACTTCACTATAACAAAACAAACTGTTATGAATTAAAAAAAAAAGTTTTTAAGTTAAAGGAGATAATTTCTTGAATCATAATTGTATTTTAATTGAATGTGATGTTGGATATATATTTTTTAACATCAAATAACAGTTACATTACTCGAAAATCAAATTATTATTGAGGAAGACTATTTTGCCGTTGTATTATTCCAACTTGCCTCAAACACTGTCCCAACATGACAACAGGGACAAGTTGGAAGTTTGCAGACTATTCCGTTAACGTTCATTTGTTCCTAAACTATGATTTTTTTCCTTTGTATTCCACCTTGCCCCAAACAATGTCCCAACATGACTAATGACAACAGACCAACATGACAACAGGGTCAAGTTGGACAACTATTTTGAAGACTATTCCGTTAATGTTCATTTGTTCCTTAACTATGAGTAAAAAAAAAAAAGTTTATTTTTAAATGCTAGCTAGCATTTGCAAAAAAAAATACTATAAATCTCAGTGGGTGAATCAATAGCTTTAATTAAATAAGTGACAGACCAACAAATTTTAAACGTTCCAGCACGCCTTATTGCCTTGTAGGGGAGGGCGGTCTAAAGCGGATTGATTACGAAGAACGATGGAAAATTGTAGTCTTTGACTGCTAACGGTTTTCCCTACCAAGAGGCCTGAAGCATGTCTCGGAGAAAAAAAGTTTATTAATATTTTATCTAAGGGCTGTGTGAATTAAAGTCGTAAAAATATAAGACCAGTATCCTTGTAAAATCTCAAACGTTTTGCGATCTGGTTCGACCCTCAACTCATTACTATTGTCGAGAAGTATGAGTGACATACATAGATGGACAGATACGGTAAAATTTGAATCTATTGGATAATTATACTACACAATATGAGATTATTAATTTTAAGAATTTCATTTCCAACCATTGCTTGCTATTCAGCTTATTATAGTTTTGATTGAAACCGAAGAATATATAAAACTGGTTTCAGTCATGGTTTAATCATAGTTAACTAGTTTCAGCCGGTTTATTGTACTACCACATAACAGTGATTATTTTCTTTCACTGCCTTACAAACAGACAATAACTTTATCGATTGATTTATCCATTTTATTGTCTCCTTTCTCTTAAGCAACAGCCGCAAAACATACATAACCAATAAATAGGACACCAAGAGCCAAGTGATCGCATTCTCCCGAATACTATCTGCACAAGTATGACGTCAAACCACGTAACCCATTAACCATCGTCTGAATTGCACCACTCAGTAATAAGAGGATTTCTTCAAGACTCTTATTTCCAGCGTCCTCCGAGATATATCATATCTATCGGCTGCCAGAACCTTTACGTCTCGACCAAAATAAGTGGACATGCTCCCTGGAAGGAAGAAAAATAAGTATCGGCTGCGATCACAATCAGCCCTTCCCTCCCTACATCCATTCTATCCAGGAGAACTGGTCGTTAGGGCCAAGCCTGACAGTTTTACGACGGAATAACATGACATATAAATAAAGAAATTTCTGATCTTAGTGGACTTTTCCAATTCTAGCAATACCGAAGACACATCTATATTTTTTGAATAAGGGTACCGCGGCAATAAGGAAATGCTTAGGGGAATTTATATTTTGTGCATTTCATCAATATGTCCGTGAGATTGTGTATATCATCCTTGTGTCTATCACCCGTAAAAGACTATAAGACATTAAATTCTCTAAGTTGACTAATTTTTAATTATCAATGCAAATCATTTTGAACTATTTGCTATCTTATGGGGGCATTAGAAGCTTAATATTACTAAGCTAAATATATAAGTAAAAAACTATTGACAGTTTTAATAACAATGACATAAAAATAAAGAAATTTCTGATCTTGGTGGAATCTTATAAATTCTAGCAGTACCGAGGAGACATCTATTTTTTAAATAAGGGTACGGAAATAAGGAAATGCTTTGGGAAATTTATATTTCGTGTATTTCATCACTATGTCTGCAAGATTGTGTATATCATCCTTGTGTGTATCACTCGTAAACGACTATAAGACATTAAATTCTCCAAGTTAACTAATTTTTAATTATCACTGCAAATCATTTTGAACTATTTGCTATCTTATGGAGGCATTAGAAGCTTAATATTACTAAGCTAAATATATAAGTAAAAAAATATTGACAGTTTTAATAAAATGACATAAAAATAAAGAAATTTCTGATCTTGGTGGAATCTTATAAATTCTAGCAGTACCGAGGAGACATCTATTTTTTTAATAAGGGTACGGAAATAAGGAAATGCTTTGGGAAATTTATATTTCGTGTATTTCATCACTATGTCTGTGAGATTGTGTATATCATAACCCTTAAAAGACCATAAGACATTAAACTCACTAAGTCGATTAATTTTTAATCATCAATGCAAATCATTTTTAACTATTATTTATTATCTTATGGAGACATTAGACGCTTAATATTACTAAGGTAAATAAATAAGTAAAAATTTATTGACAGTTTTACGACGGAATAATATGACATATAAATAAAGAAATTTCTGATCTTAGTGGACTTTTCCAATTCTAGCAGGCATCTACTTTTTGAATAAGGGTACAGCACAGCAGTAAGAAAATGCTTTTGGGAATTTATATTTTGTGTATTTCATCACTGTGTCTGTGAGATTGTGTATAATTGAACCCTCAAAAGACCATGGGGCATACATAAAATGTAAAAAATAGATGTTCTTACAGTATGGTACAGCTAATTTTATAGTAAAAAACTAAAAATTGCTAATTTTACAGTATCAAACAATAAAAGTGCTGCTTTACAGTGATAAATTGTAAAATTGCTAATTTTACAGTTTATTACTGTGCATTTTATATCTGCTGCCAGTATTATACTTTTGTTTATACAGCATAATACATCTAATTTTATGGCAAACTGTAAAGTTACTACTTTACAGTAATAAACTGAAAAATTGCTAGTTTTACAGTTTATTACTGCGTCATTTACAGTTTTAAGCTTGAACATCTGTTGCCAGTATTATACTGTAAAAGCAACAGTTTATTTTTTTCAGTGTATCCCCTAAGTTGATTCCTTCGAATTATGCAAAATCATTTAAATGCAAATCATTTAAAACATTTTTTTCCTATCATATGGAGACATTAGAGCTTAATATAACTAAGCTAAATAAATAAGGTAAACATTGACAGTTTTCCGACGGAGCAGCATGACATATAAATAAAGAAATTTCTGATCTTAGTGGACTTTTCCAATTTTAGCAGTACCGAGGAGACATCTATACTTTTTGAATAAGGGTACCGCGAAAATAACTAAATGCTTTGGAGAATTTATATATTTTCGTGTATTTCATCAATATGTCTGTGAGATTGTGTATATCATAACCTTTAGAAGACCATAAGAGATTAAACTCCACAAGTGGACTAATTTTTAATTCTCAATGCAAATCATTTTGACTATCTTATGGAGACTATAGAAGCTTAATATTACTAAGCTAAATAAGTTTAAAAAAATATTGACAGTTTTACGACGGAATTACATAACATATATATAAAGAAATTTCTGATCTTAGCGGACTTTTTCAATTCTGGCAGTACCGAAGACAGATTTATGTTTTTTGAATAAAAGTACCGCGGCAATAAGGAAATACTTTGGGGGATTAATATTTTGTGTATTTTATCAATGTGTCCATGAGATTGTGCATATCATAACCCTTAGAAGACTATAAGATATTAAACTGCCTAACATGACTAATTTTTAATTACACAGGCCTACAAAAAAAATTTTTTTGGTGCCTAGGATTTTTGAGCAGATTTTAACTATATTTTTATTGCTAAATCTAAATATTCCAGCAGTTTTTCTGTATCAGCTCTAGATTTTTAGATAAATTCACTTATCTATCAATGCTTTTTTCTATGTAATACGCTTAAGTATGAGTATTGTAAAATGTATACAGGGATAGATTCTTGTATATTTTCCCTACTGTCTGTCTTCTTTTGAAATCAATTGAATTTAAAATAATATTTATGAAATAACTAATTATTAGTTTAAAAAATATTTTTTTAAATTCATTTATTATAAAATGAAGTCTAACAATATGAGATATAAAACTGACTGGTTGACCTTGGTTGTTCCTTGTTTCTTGTGCCTCTTCGATAGCCAGGGACATCATTTCAAATTTTTCCAGGGGGGGGGGGCAAAGGGTAAAAACAGAATACAATTTCACCAGAAAACAACAAAAACCACGCCCACTTATATGTAAATACATTGATTTCTCAGAGTCAGAGGGGCAATCGACCCCCCTGCCCCCCTATATGACGGGTCTGGGGATAGCAGAGATAAAACGCAACACTGGAGTGGAAAAGAGTGGCCTAGGAGGGAAAACATGGATGTTGGGCAAAAGAAAATCACCAATGATCCTTTAGTTCCAAGAGAGAAAACCATCTTTCCACCACTGCATATCAAGCTGGGTCTAATGAAGCAGTTTGTTAAGGCTCTTGATAAGAATGGATCACGCTTTACATATATGGGGGAAAAATGCCTCAGCTGAGTATGGAAAAAATTAAAGCAGGAGTATTTGATGGCCCACAAATAAGACAGCATTCATTTGTTTCAGTTGTTCAAAATTTTCTGGGTAAAAACAAAGCTGAAAACTATGTTGAATTAGTCAATGGGGGGGGGGGAGATGCTGAATAATTTCAGATCACTTTGGTGTAACATGATCATTAAGGTGCACTATTTACACAACCACTTATACCGTTTTCCTAATAATTTAGAAGACATTAGTAAGGGGCATGGTGAAAGATTTCACCAAGATATAAAATGCATGGAGGATTGTTATCAAGGAAGATGGGATACTCACTTGATGGCAGATTACTGCTGGATTTTAAAGTGCGGAATTGTTTTAAAATACATTCAGGAAAGTCACGCAGAAGAAATTTTCAAAATGTTCAGTGAGTAGTTGGTTTATACGATTTTTTCTGTTTTCTTTTGTATATAATAAATAATGTCCATAGGCAGACTAACGGAGGTGAACCACACCCCCCAACATTTTGTGTAAATTATGAAAAAACAAATTAAGCGTATTTCATCTGAAAACAGTTTGAAAAATAAGCTATATTTTTCCTACAATTCAACTTAATTCACTAGACAGAAAATCCAAAAATGCAACACATAATGTACTTCAGAGGTTCTCAAAATCCAGACTTCCATGAAATCCCTCCTGAAAATTACTAACTCAGACGCCCCCCCCCCCCCCAGTGTGCCAAAAAAAGCTTGATTTGATAACTAAAATTTTTGTTTTGACCGTCCCGTGAATTCCGGGGGGGGGGGGACTGGGATTGTTGCACCCCCAGAATTTACAGCCTAAATCCGCCTGTGATAATATCTGTGTAATATAATAAAAATTGATTTTTTTATTTGTTTCTTTAAACCATGGTTTTCCTTTTAAAATAGTGTTATTCACTAAAATGTTGATATCTTAAAAATTCGAGCTGATAGGGAAAAACTAATAGCATATTTGAATTTAGGGCATCAAATTCATAAGAAATCACCTTCAAAATCTTCGGCACTGTTGACCAGTGTTATCAATGAAAATCAGTTTGAACTATTACTTACTATCTTATGGAGACATTGGAAGCTTAATATTACTAAGCTAAATAAATAATTAAAAGAATTATAAACAGTTTTACGACGGAATAAAATAACATATAAAGGAATTCCCTTTCTTAGTGGACGTTTTCAATTCTAGCAGTACTTAGGAGAATAAGGTGCACCGCGGCAATAAGGAAATGCTTTGGATAATTTATATTTCGTGTATTTTATCAATGTGTCTGTGAAATTGTGTATAGCTTAAATCTTAAAAGACTATGGGGCTTGTATATCCCCTAAGTTGATTTCTTTCTAATTATCAATGCAAATCATTTAAAACACTTTTTCCTATCTTATGGAGACATAAGAAGCTTAACCCTGCTACTGTGTTCGGGTCCTTTTCGACCCAAAACAGATTTCATTTGCTTATAAATTTTCGAGTAACGTTGGTATAACGTTGTAACTTCATGAATGTGTTCATTTTCATGTTATATTACACACATATTTTTTTTGTTTTGATTGAAGTATAACCCTACTTGTCAAAAAAAAGTTTACTAATACTGTGTTCGGGTCCTTTTGGACCCATATGATTAAAAAGCATGTATCAGAGAAACAAAATCATTTTATGCTTGTCTATTTTATGCATAATTTATGAAACAATAAATAAAACATTTGTTCATTGTTTTTGTACGTTTTTTAAATATTTTTTAATGGTTATCTTCTGTTTTTCTTTCATTTATTTTTTTTCTTCTTTTTTTCTTTCTGAATACCATTTCTTCCTTTCTATGGATTGAAATCAGTACCAGTGAAAATGTTTCAAGGTTAACTTTCATAGAACTACAAACTCTGCAATTATGCCTATCTGAGGGGAATTCCCTTTTACCCCCTCTCTCCGCCGCTTCCCCCGCGCATATTATTCTATACATAAATCTGTACATCTCATACAAATGTTGTACTGTTCGTATTTCCATTTTTAACACTTCTTTTTAAGCTCAAAAATTTCTAGTAAATTTCTTAAAGTGACAGCTTACATAATTTTGTTAGTTTTCTTTAGTATGAAAACTGGAATTGCTATAATATTTAAATTTTATTTATGTGTTTTCTCGGATTAAATATGTAAAATAAAATACAAAAATTGAGTGATTTATGTTTGGAAGTTTCTAATAAAATCAAATATAACAATTAAACTTGAAAAAATATAAAAAAAGCGGTGTTAGGGAATAAATTACATAAGTTGGGTCCATTTGGACCCGAACACAGTATACGTATGTTCGGGACGAACACAGCAGCAGGGTTAATAGTGTTAAGCTACTTAAATAAGCAAAAGATTATTTTTATGCAATGTGTGTATTTTAAAACGATTTCAAATGATAAACATCGACTGAAAGCATATCATTCATATCGCTTCTACTTTTATTCAAGATTGCCTTTTAGTTGAAGATTAAATGTAAGTAATGTCATTCATTTTCCAGATTATTCCGCGTTTAATAGCAAATGAATCAAATCTTTGTAAAACAGTTGCAGCTTTGTACCTCTAATGAATCATATCTGTACCCCAGAGACAGACTAACAGCAGTTCCTTTTCGCTACTTTTTAGTGTGGAAACGTTCGTCTGATGCATATAAAGGGTAGGATTCGCACTCTTTTAATGCTGCTAAACTTGGGAAGGGATTTCAAACGTTCTATGGATCAATGCGGAATAATATTCTATGTGCAATGGAGTGATGAAGTGAAAATCGCTAATTCTAAACGTGTGCTAGTCTGAAGTACAGATATTACCATCTATTTGACAAAATCTACTGAAACAATGTGATCAACACTTGCAACCTCATCATTTAATAGTTTTATTTTTGCAAAATGTCCATGCTGCCGTGCTAAGCGCAAAAGTGGTATCTGCACTCGAGCTCAAACGAAGATATTACTCTTTAAACTTTTGCGCAACCATGTGTTTGATGCAAATGAAACTTTTTCGAAAAAAGTAAAAATACATTTCTCATTCTTAAATGACTATACCACTTCGTATTTAGAGGTAAAATAAGTCACAAAGTACCACCTGGTGACAATAAGGGCCCTGCTCCACATCAGCGGAAAACGCGACCGACACCAACGCCTCCTAAATACTAAATGCCTGAAACTTCCAGGTCTTTAGCACAGAGCAAGGTTTCATTCTAGGTTCACGATACACTGCCATCTACCAGAGTTCTTCGAGAAAGAGAAATTAATGATTGGTTCATTTCTAAATTTAAATTTAAAAATCAACCAATCAAAAAATTTAACTCGAATATTGTTTGGATCCATCGCCAATAGCTGAAAAATTCCCTTGGTTCACGATACACTGCCATCTACCGGAGTTCTTCAAAAAATTTACGATTGGTTCATTTCTGAATTTAAATTTAAAAATTAACCAACCGAAAAATAACAACGACATCATCGGATTGCCGCAAGGTGGCGTTTAATGTTGAACCCATCTCTACGGTAGCGAAGCAAATGTTATAGGCATTTAGTATTTAGGAGGCGTTGCCGACACCGAAGGCAGAAACCGAAAATCCGGGTACTTTCCATAGGAAAACCATTTAATCCATTTTTCGTTTCTGCTTTACGCTCGCGTTTTCCGCTGATATGGAGCAGGGCCCTAACTCAATTTTGTTGAAAGTGTAGGTACGACTTTGACGCTTAGCGCGGCAGCATACTCTTCCTAAACGCATATGGTCCTTACACTGTAAAAAATATATGTTGTTTTTGCAGTATAATACAGTTAATTTTACAGTAGTAAACGTAAAATTTCTAGTTTACAGTAATAAACTGTTAAATTGCTGTTTATTACTGTGCATTTTTGTTCCATAACTTTTAATTTAAATTAAAATTTTTACTCTATAACTTTTAAAATACATTTTGAACATTGGGGCTAAAGTAAAAAGATTTCAAGACCGATTCATAGAATTTTTTTTCCTATTTTTTTTTTTTTTTTTTGTGTTTCTGGGTATTTCATAAAATTAGCTTAACAGAAATAGGGATGACTTTTGCTATAGCTTGAACAGAAAAAATATTTGAATTAGAAGTAGATGAATTATTTTTTACAGTTTTATACAGTTTTAGACTAGAACCTTTGCGGCCAGTATTACAGTGTTGTTTTTACAGTATTATACAGCTAATTTTATGGTAATAAACTGTAAAATTACTAATTTTACAGTTATAAACTATAAAATTGCTAGTTTTACAGTAATAAACTGAAAATGCTAGTTTTAAAGAAATAAAATGTAAAATAGCTAGTTTTATGGTTTATTACTGCGCTTTTACAGTTTTAAACTGAAACCTCAGCTTTCAGTATTATACTGAAAAAACAACAATGTATTTTTTGCAGTATAAAATTTTAAGTCCTTTAGGAAGCTTATTTTTTCTCGGTAAATATCAATAAGAAGATTCGGTTCTAGATTTTTTGATTAAAATGAATTTGACACCTTTAGTATAAAAGTTTGGAAACTACCTAAAGATTATAAATGTAAAAAAAGGGTGTAAAAATACTTAAACTGCAGTTTTCTAATAGGTTTGTGCCTTAAAACGGTATGCTCTAGGACCAATGTTTTTTTTTTTTTTTAATCGCATCATTTATCGACAACAAGCTTTGCATCAAGGTATAGAAATTTTGTGACAATTGCTAACTAAAAAATATTGTTGCCTCAGTAACATGAACTAAATATAATGTGTTATTTATTTTTATTTCATAACTTTTAAAACACATTTTGAACATTGGGTTTAAAGTAAAAAGATTTCAAGACCGATTCATAGAATTTTTTTTCTTCCTTTATTTATTTGCTTCTGAGAGTTTCATAAAATTAGCTTAACAGAAACAGGTATGATTTTTGCTATATCTTGAACAGAAAAAAGATTTGTAACAGAAGTAGATGAAATCTTTTTTTCTTTTCGTTTTTCCTTGGATACAAAATTTATTCATTTTTTTTTCAATACCTAATTCACCAAAAGCAAAACGTATCCTCGAAGTTGTTAAACTTACTCTATTATGAGTGTTAAATGTATCCCGTAACAAAATGTAAAGTAATTAAAAACGGGACGCTTTTAAATGCTCAAGTTAAAAATTATATTTAAAAAAAATCAGTTTTAAACGTTGTTTTAAATTTCTTTGTGTATACATATTTTTAATTTATTTATTTATATTTTACGAAAACTCTGCTTCTTTTTAAAATTACCTTCAACGGAGGAAACATATCATCGGTATTTTTTTTTTTTTTAAATTATAGAACACGAACTTAAGGTACTTCCTCTTTTAAGTCAATTTTCAATCAAAATTCAAAATTTTAACATTTTATTGATATTTCTTTATTTAGTACAAACGTGTTTGGGTTAAAAATAGTTTTCACTCTTAAAAGCGTTTCATTTTTTAAATGTCAGCTTTTAATAAATTGTACTTCATGTTTTTCCTTTTTTTTTCTTTCAAGAAAACAGTTTTTCGCTATATGCTTTACATGCTACACACAAAAAGAATGTTATGTGTAATCCAAATTTTTGAATTTAAAAATTCCATTAAAGTGACCTTATAATTTTGTACCATAAGAAAAAAAGAGAGAGAGAAAGAAATAAAAGTTAATTTCAATTGTTCTGTATTTTCAAAGTCCAAATTGAGCAAGAGGAAGTCATGTAAAATGGAGACTAAGGGTTTAACATTAAATTCCTTGATTATATGTTTGTTTAGCCCCAGAAAAGTAAACAGATTAAAACAAATCTCATAAGTACTATTATTTCATAAAGTCGAAACTTCCTGTAGTTGTTTTCAACAAAACAAAAAACCGATATCGGAAAAGTGCGAAGTTTTGATGGTTAACAACGTTTTCTTTTCAGAAACAAATTGAGAAAAATTTTTCAAAAAGAACTAATACTGAAAGATTTGAAGATACTTTCAAGATCCAATCAATTAAAAATTATTTCGTCTCATTTAGATAGGATGCCACACGCCTTTTAAAGATGTTTATCCCTCAGCTCTTTTTGTCACAAAGCGCCACGTCTCCTTTTACCCCCTTTTCTTCCTTGTCACATGCCACGCTATGTTACATAATGATTTTAGAAAAGGTTTTTATTTCAACCAAAAAATGTGTGAATATAATAAAATCGATTCTCGATCTAACAACCATTTCCGCGTCCCGCAGAAAATATCTTTATTATGAGTGGTCGCTATAAGAGGTGTACTTTTTAAAAATGCAGATGCATCATGTATGTTCAGTGTTTTCATGAAAATTGGCGATTTTTTAACTTGTTCAACTAAGTAATGGAATTAAAAAAAATTATTTGTGCGAGATAATGTAGCAGAATGAAAAGTGAAAAGTAACTTAATCCCGTGTTGCAAAAAACCTGTTGAAAGGCTCATGTCTTCTTCGCTTTAAAAGTTCATGCATGACCACCACATTTCCCAAAGTGTGAAGAACATTTTTTTTTTTCAAATCGTTCCTGAAAAAAAAAAAGAAATTGAACTCCCAATAGAAAATTAGTTATCAACATTAATTTAAAATTTGTCATTTTTATTTACGAACATAAAGTAGAAGCAAAACTATGCAGTTGCATGTAATAATCCGGACCTTAGAGATGATTTTAAAAAAATATTTAACGTATAACTTTGGATAAAGTATCAAGCTAGAACCCGAAATGTATCTGTGGCATTCAATCCTCATGGAAAATTACACAGTTCAGCTGACGTTCCTGATAAAAGAAAAGAGACAAATATGTTCCTTCCCTAGAGTAGCTTCTTTCCTATTCAAAACATTGACATTTCTGCTACCTAGTATCCGACGAAAATGGAAAAACTCGGGGCAGATTAGCACTTTTTATTTCGTCCTCCTTTTCTACTGTCGTAAAAGTGTCAACGTCGGACGTAACGACTGGATTTCATTGGCTAGAATGGATGCTCTCACATAGACGAAAGAGTTCGCAGACGATTTTTTTTTAAATCTAAGTTTGTCTCTGCACTTGGATGTTGCTGTATACGAGCAGTCAATTTATGTTGTATGAAATTTTTTTGTACGTTATGTAAAGCTAAATAAAAAGCTTTAGGCAAAAGAAGTAAGTAGTTGTTATTTTTATGTTCTTTCACGCTGAATTTGTTGTAATCTTGTTGAATTTCTCTTTTATCCAATTAATTTTCACTGGAAATTACCTTGCTGTTTCTCACTTTACACCTGCAGTTTGGTTTTGTCTGCTTTGAGTTATCTTTAGTATCCAGACACGTAACCACACTATTTGAAACGTAACTTCAGTAACCTCCAGACTGTATTAGACTGTTTCCGAATATAATTTTCTAGAATGCAATCGAAATTTCTACTGAGATTACGTAAGCAGTTGTTTAAAAGTTAGTCTATTTTTTCTGTTGGCTGTGAGTGTACTTATTTTTAACCCCCAGACACACAAAGGAAGGGGGTTATGTGGTTGACGTGTATGTGTATCTGTGTATCTGTCTGTGGCACTTTGCAGCCTAAACGGATGGACCGATTTTGAAATTTTTTTTTGTTCGAAAGGGGGAGTTGATCGAAAGTGTTCTTAGCCAGGTTGCGTCTTTGGATGGTATTAATTAACGAAGATATTAATTAAAAACCTTTGAAAGGTTTTTCGGGATTTTAGCAGTGAAAACATACTTCAAAACTTAAAAAATAGCACCAAATGAAAGAGAAAAAATTTCTGCATCTGATACGATGTAATTGGATCATCCATGTTCTATAGAACGCGAGTTATAGCGTTTTTTAGCAAATGCAGCTGAGCCTTTATATACGCGATCGGAACCGTTATTATTGTTGGCAGTCGAAAAAAGCAAACTCTTATAATTTATTAAAATGTTTATCAGTTGTTAGTTTCAATTTTTTAACAAATAAAATACTTGTAATTGATTTTATAGTTTAAGGCTTTTCATTAGTTGGGTTTTTTTTTAATTTTAGTTTTATGATTATTGATGTTTCAGATGTGCTTTGCCATATTGTTTTCTTGTGTTTTGACGTAAATACAACGTAATCTTTTTATGGGTATCGTAGCAATTGCACATATTTTTTTTTCTATTAAATTCTTATTCTTCCAACACACCTGAAGTTGGAGGGGGAGGGGGGACTCGTAATAAAAGTAAGCAGTCTTTCATGCTGACTTGTTGTATTTTTCCATTAAGTAGATATCAGCCAAATATGGTGACAAAATTTTATATTTTTTGAAATTTATAGGTACACAATTTCAGTTTTTTTAAAGAGATGCATTAATCCATCAACATATATTAACTTATTATGTATTTCATTGATCAAGATTCTAAACAACAAAATCAGGATATAGTAAAACAAGTAAGTAATTGTTAATACATAACTTAAAGCTACATCTTATTTATTTATTTTTGTATAAATCAAAATATGAGGAAGGGGTCCAATCCATTACTAGCACACATCCACCCAAGATCCGCATTTTAAGTATTTATAATTAAAAAATAATAAATTCTGATGAGTTGATTAACTTTAAAAAAGATTCGTCATTTATACTTGAATTATAGAATAATACCTGCTCATTTGTCACACAACTTAGAATTATGATGTAAAAAAAACCAATGTCTCAGCATTTTTAGGCAGAATCCTGCTTCTTTTCTTCTCGTACACATTACCAGCTTCGAAAAATGTTCTTTCACTGTATGCACTGCTACCTGGAGCAGAATCGTTATTGATGTAATGTTCGATTTGAATTGTTTCAAACTAATTTAATAATGAAATATACAACAGTAATGTTGATTTTCTCAAAACATAATTTTACGCATGTTTTCAAATTTCATACTGGTCCAGTGTAAAAAATTATTATTTAAATTTGCTAAAAATTTTTTGCTATGTACTTAAGAGGTTTGTTAACATTTTGTTGGGAAGGAATTTTCTATTTTATTAGCTGTGTCGAATATATTTGCTATGTTTTATTGAAATATGGATATCTTTTACAAAAAAAAAAAAAAATGTAGATTTTAGTTTTTTTTTTTTTCCTTATTCCACTAATGTTTTATTCTTATTTGTTGAAAAAGGCTTAAAACGGTAAAGTACACCTTAAATCAGGAATGCATAAAATTTCCTCTTAATAGACAATCATAATCAAACGCTATATCTCACAAACTTTTTTTTTAATAAATAAAGCATTACTAACGAAATTGGAATTTTTAAAAGAAGGGCGAAAACAATTAATCTTAATTGTAACTGATTTCGAGTAGGCATTGTTAGTACCTCATTTTTCCAAAGATACATTAATGAGAGGACCTTCAATTTTTGCAATTATACACATGGGACTGTGAAACAATAATAAATCACTCATTTATAGTGATGGAGTAATTTTTAGTAACTAAAGTCGCTTTTTTTTATTAACATTTCGCTGGATCAGCACTTTACGAAATTGCACGTTATCACCATTTTTTTCTGCAAGAGTACTTTTTTATTACTTTCAACAAACAGAAAGTCATGTTATTAAATATTTTCGGAATAACGCTTTTTATATTTCTATTCTTCTTTTCCAGATGCTTAAAAATTACTTATTAAAGGGTGGGCCGAATAATAGGTCGGGCCAAAAATGACTTTTTTTTTTTTGCTCCCTCAATGGTACCTTTTCCACAATATTCATTATCGAAATAAATGTAATGAATATTGTGGCTCAAAATATTCATTATATTTATTTCGATAAATATAATGAATATTGTATTTTTCTGCCCACCCTAATGCATATATTCAATGTGGTAGTTTAATAAAACTGAATGTGCTACGGACAGGCCCGTTATTTTGGGGTTCAGAAGGGGTCAACTGCCCCCCCCCCCCCCCCCGCTGACTTTGGGAAATCAATGTATTTGCATGTAACTAGGCGTGGTGTTTGCCATTTTTAAGCAAATTTACATTGTGTATACACCTTTTTTGCCTCCCCCCGGAAAAATTCGAAATGGCGGGCCTAGATACGGGTATATTTTTTATTAAAGGGGAAATTTGAAAAATACGTTGACAAACATTACTTAATCTAAGTGTTAATTCCAGTGTAATATATTTTTCAAATTTTCTGATTCCTTTTGATAAAGTCGTTGGATTTTGTACAGTTTCATAGGAGAGAACAGCACGAACAGGAGAGTTTAAATCTGCAAAACGACAAATTATTGCTCAGGAATACGAAACTTCAGTAACAATTCACAATACTTAACCGATGTGATTTTTCACGTAGTGTTACACATTTATAAAATATTTTTCTCTATTTTCTGATATACCTTTTGAACTAGCGTAATCGCAAATAAAAGTTGCGGTATCATGAAGACATCTTCCAAAAATGACCAATACCGATGCAGAATACTTACTTACAAGCATGTATTTCTATCAATGTGTGAAATATTCTCAAAATTTATTTTCTCCTGTTTTACTATACGAGCATACTTTCCAAATCAAGAAAACATTAAGTGAATTGAAAAAAGTTTAAAAACATAAACGAAAATTGATTTTTGCAACTTTGCGAACAACTTTTTAAAATTTTTTTTGACAGCTATAATTGGTTTTTAAATACCTCCTATTCTGGAAAAAGTAGTATACTGTCTTATACGCTTAAAAACAAAGGGCCATCAAAAAGTCGGGCAAATCAAGTTATAATTCACCTGTACGCTACCTCATTGCTTGTAAGCTTCATCAATGTAATAGAACTATTACATTTTACAAAATGGTGATCACTAGTAGCACCTTTACATTGTTAAAATTTATCACCAATAACATAGTTTGATGCTACACTTTGCTAGATTTTACTTATTTCTAGGTAAGATATTGAACTTCATGATTAATAGTACACATTTACACTGTTAAAAATTAGCGCTGTTTTTACAGTATAATACAGCTAATTTTATAGTAACAGACTGCAAAAATGGCTATTTTTACAGTAATAAACTGTAAAATTGCTATGTTTACAGTAATAAACTGTAAAATTGCTAAATTTGCAGTAATAAACTGTGAAGTTGCTAATTTTACAATTCATTACCGGGCATTTTACAGTTTTAAACTAGAATCTCAGCTGCCAGTATTATCAACGCCTCCTAAATACTAAATGCCTGCAATTTTCTGGTTTTTAGCACAGAGCAAAATTTCGTCCTTGGTTCACGACACACTGCCAACTACCGGAGTTCATCGAGAAAGAGAAATTAACGATTGGTTCATTTCTAAATTTATATTTAAAAATCAACCAATCAAAAAGTTTAATTCGAATATTGCTTGGATCCATCGCCAATAGCTTCAAAATGCCCTCGGTTCACAATACACTGCCATCTACCGGAGTTTTTCGAGAAATTAACGATTGGTTCATTTCTGAATTTAAATTTAAAAATTAACCAATCAAAAAATAACAACGGCATTATCGGATTGCCGCAAGGTGGCGCTTAACCTGGAACCAACGACGAGCGTAGCAAAGCAAATGCATTTAGTTGGTAGAGGAGGCGTTGGTATTATACTGTTGTTTATACAGTATAATACAGCTAAGTTTCACAGCAATAAACTGTAAAATTTCTAACTTTACAGTAAGAAACTGTTGAATTGTTAGTTCTACAGTTTATTACTGTGCATTTTGCAGCTTTAAATCGGAACATCGCTGCTAGAATTATACTATAAAAACAACAGTTCGTTTTTTGAAGTGTAGGTAAGGTATTTTTTCCGGTAAATTGATCAAGAAATTACACGAAACGATCTGCGTGATAGATACATTTATACCACAGACCATTTCAAAAAATAGAACTGGAATAAACAGAAAAAAAAGTCAGTTTCGTCACGAAAACAACATCAACTTCTTTTATTCCACCATCCTTCACACTCTCCCTCGTGGACAATTTGTTGGAAATGTGTAAAAGTCGTTAAAATGTTTTTCCAGGCCATTAGTTTTCGGAATTCCTTAGAAAATTGTCGTTTTATTTCGAAGACGCTTTGCCCTGAAGGTCGCTGGTCCACACCCCAGAAATATGGAGGCGAGGAAATTGTGAAGTGAAAATTTTATGATTAAATCAAATTATGTCACAAAATTCCAAGTTAAGTCAAGTGATTCGGTTAGTTAGATTAAAATAGTTTTATGATTATTGTTTTTCGTACGAATTCAGTAGTTCCAGGTGTCATTATTTTAAATCCTCAAAGCGTATATTTCTAATGCAACCTGAGTTGAAGTTTCACCGCAAAAATAAACTATTGTTTTTACAGTATGATAGGTACTCTAAGCAGAGGTTTTACATTAATAAGCTGTAAAATTAAGAATTTAACAGTTTATCACTGTAAAATTAGGAATTTAACAATTTATTACTGCAAAATTAGGAATTTAACAATTTATTACTGTAAAATTAGAAATTTAACAATTTATTACTGTTAAATTAGAAATTTTTATAGTTTATTACCATAAAATTATGCATATTATCCTCTTAAAACAATATTTTTGCAGTGAATGCGAATAAATTACTTAATTATGCGTTAAAATAAAAATAAATGATGAAATCAATAAGAAAGATATTTTTACAAAATATTTACTTTTTTATGGTTCAATTACATTTAAAGTAAGTAAACTAAAGTTAAACAAACATTTTGAGCAATTTACAAAAATCAAAATTTCGCTCAGAAATATGGCGGAAAATTGCGAAATGAAAATGGTCAAATAATTGGGTCGAGTGATCAATAAATCAAGCCACCCCAGTGAATAAAGAATCCACTTTTTATTTCGACTAACAAGGTTTCAACACTTTTTTGCTTCGACAAATTTGTGAAAGTTATTTCTTGCTGTACGATTTCATACATTAAGTAACAGGAAAACGTTGTGTTTGTCCACTAGTCAAATGCGTTCATGCATTGGGCTGGTAATTTTTTGTCTTTCCATTTCAACTCTCCGAAAGCTCTTGCACAGAGCTATAGATGCCCCCCCCCCCCTCCCATCTTTAAAAATAAAAATAATTATTTTCATTATGAATTAATACATACTCATAAGTTTAAAAAAAAGTTAGTAAAAGTGTGCCTATCATCTTTATCAGCTTTGTTATGATTTTTGAAAAGTAAAAGTGTACTTAGGTGTTTATTTACTGTGGTCACTCTGGTCTGTCAGTAGACTTTAAAAGTCAAATATCTAGATAGACCATTTGATTTTTAAAAAGTTTTCTTATTGTTTTTTTAGCACAATTCACTATTTTCGGCTACCAGAATTTTATAAAGACAAAGTACAAAGAAATACATAAATATTTTGTTCTAAAAAGCAAAATTTAGAATAACAGCGTTAAACGTACTCAAATTAAAAAAAAATCCAGATACGTGTTTTAGGATTACAAGGAAACTCCTTTCTCAGTGCAAAAATAGGCGAGTATGCATTTTGTGCCTGTATACCAAAGGGGCTTTATTCTGCTGTCTTTAATACACAAGCTTACGTATTTTTGCATAAAAAATAAGATGAATAAGGACACTTATCTGCAATTTTTTGAAAATTTGTTTAAAATTTGTTTTAGTCATTTAAATAGGTTTGTTCACTTATACGTCTCTCTCACCTATGCGCCTTTTTCTGCTGGTCCCTTCAAGATGGCGCATAAGTGAAAGTTCACTGCAGTAGTAAATATATTACTTTTATATTTGTAAAGAACATGACTTTTATCTTGTATTCAGACATTCAGAGTTACATACTGACAAGCAAACCCACAAGTGAAACTAATAACAGCATAGTTAAAAGAAGCTTGGTTTGTGTAAATAATATGATAAAAATATAAGTGGTCTTGCATTCTTTAAATCTATGCCTATAACTTTTGAGACGATAGAGCACAGCTCATTTTTGCTTGCACAAATAATGCTCTTCAGCATTAAACATTTCTCAAAACCGCTATTTTTCAGGAAAAAAATGTAACTGTTTCTTCCAAGAAACGGGCAATTTGAAATAACGGAACGAGCAGTGCAAACTAAATTAATCTAGGAAACCCTGGGCTTAATTTGCATGCACAGGGGCTCAACTCCTGCTCTTCTTTTCTCTTTTCAATGAATTTTCAATCAGGAGGGATTTCAGACTAACATCGGACGATTTACATATGAATATAAGCTCTGAAAAATATAAGAGACCTGTTCTTTTCTCTTTCTTGGTACGAAGTTAAGGAACTATTGTATTTACCGAAATATGTTCACTTTAATTTCAGCCTAAAGGGTATAGCCGGGTTTATATGTCAAATCTGCCCTTGATCCCGATTTTGCTCCAACTTGGGGGATCATTTTGATGTCGAATAAGAAAAATTTAGCCAAATGTTTAGCTCTCTATCTCAAACGACTTTCGGGTTTTTTCAAAAAACCCGTTTCTACGTTTTTATTTTTTTCCCATAGAAAAATTCAAAATTAATGAACGGTGACTTTTTTCCATATTCTTAGGAATAAAATACATGAAAAATTATTATGGTCATATTGTTTGAACGAAAAGCCGATTTTTGGCGCCAAAAATAAAGTTAAAATATTTTTTTTAAATTATTTTCTGAAAAGTGTCAATCACCAAATTTTGTCAGAAAGTGTCTTTTGTTCTCCTTTATACTCAGGAATTTTGTTGAATTTTTTGAAATGGTGGAACAATATGAAAAAAATTAAAAACTACTTTTTTTTTCATAATTTTGCACTAAAACAAAATTTACGCTAAGCAACTTGAGCCTGCTTGAACTGCGTCAATAAAAATCGTCTGCTGAGTTGAAAATGTTTCTATTTTCAAACTAAACGGTTTTTTTTTGTAATTTATCGTCTGCAGAGTAAAATATTGTCTGTCTTGAGAATATTTTTGCATTTTAGAATTTACTAACATTGTACAAAAACTGTCGTTACTTCATCTTTGCTTCATTGTTACATAGCGTTACGTCTAATTTATCCCACTGAAGTAAGTGAAATAATCGTATTCTTTCATAGATTTATGAATTCATAACTTGTACTTCTTTTGATTCCGGAATGGATTCTAGCGAAAGATGCATTAATTGTGATATTCATTTGCGCAAAATATTAGGCTATAAAAAGTTATTTCGATAATTGATGAGGCTAATATTGCAACGGAAAAAATTGGAAAAAGAGTCCTAGTAAATGATATTTTTTGTTGCAAATGTCGACCTCTTTCAACCAGACCAAGTAAAAAAAAGAAATACCGATGAAAAATCTGAGGAACAAGTGAGTAGCGAAGATCAGCCAACTTTTTCGCAGTCTTCTACTGTTTCAACTGTATCGTCTACTGCAGATCCGTCATATACGTATTTGAAGAAAAAGTGAACGAATTTGTGGAATTGGGATTTCCTCGAATCATTTCCAGTCATGGATATTGTTGCATTTGTGGATCATCATCAAATATTACAACAGTTCCATTTGAAGCTCGCAAACAAGTATTTTCGAAGCGACGAAGCTTTATTCCAGAAGGAAATCGGTGCTGCAAGGATCATATCATAAAACGGCGATTATCTGATGAAGACATCAATAATTTTTGAATATATTAGAATACCAGTATATTTGAAGTTCGTGATTTGGAAAAAAATATTTGGTCAATTAACTATTGATAGTGATTCGTTCATAATTGTGAAAATTAGCTAGAAAAAAAAATCTTTCGTTTTCAGAAAAACAGCTGGAGGTATTTACAGGCCTTACGTGGGAAAAACTGTTAAAACTCCGTCAAATGTGAACGTCGATGACAAACTTTTTTAATCGTATTGTAACTCAAGCTCTTGTTGTTTTTTTTTTATTCAAATTAAGAACCGGAAATTCGAACGCAACAGTATCCTCAGTTTTTGGTTTAGCTCGAGAACAAATAGTATCGGACTACTGTAAAAAAGTGATATGCTCGTTTGAAAAAGATGTTTTGCCTCTATATTTTGGAATTGATGCCATCAGTAGGGAGACATTACAAACCAATACCTCAAATATTGCTAGAGAATCATATCAAGTAAAAGTTGACCAGTTAATATTTATCTGTGATGGAACATATATTCGGCATCAAAAAAGTCAATTATTTACAAAAATGTTATACTATGGTGGCTAAACTAATAATAAAACTACTTTAATTACCTAAACTTTTATCTTTATTGGATGGAAAAATTATTCACAAGCAAAAAAAAAACATTTTTTATGTTCCTAATAACTTATGATTTTCTTTATATGGTTTTCTTCAGGTTTTTAATGTGATAAGAATGCATTGTTTAGAAAATTAATTTTACTGATTTTTTTACCAGTAAAAATATTTATATTTTTTCAACATGAAATTATGGGGTTCAGTATGGGGTTCATAAACAGTATTTTTTAACTATTTGTTTTGAAAATACCAAAAAAAAAAAAAACTAACTCAGCAGACGATTTTTTACTGACTTAGTTTAAGTTGTTTAGCGTGCAATTTTGTTTTAGCGCAAAATGATGAAAAAAAAAATAGTTTTTAATTTTTTTCATATTGTTCCACCATTTCAAAAAATTCAACAAAATTCCTGAGAATAAAGGAGTATAAAAGACACTTTATGACAAAATTTGGCGATTGACACTTTTCAGAAAATAATTTAAAAAAAATATTTTAACTTTATTTTTGGCGCCAAAAATTGGCTTTTCGCTCAAACATTATGTCAGCAATATTTTTTCATGTATTTTATTCCTAAGAATATGGAAAAAAATCACCGTTCATTAATTTTGAATTTTTCTATGGGGAAAAAAATAAAAACGTAGAAACGGGTTTTTTGAAAAAACCCGAAAGTCGTTTGAGATAGAGAGCTTAAGATTTGGCTAAGTTTTTCTTATTCGACACCAAAATGATCCCCCAAGTTGGAGCAAAATCGGGATCAAGGACAAATTTGACAACACTGCTCGACATTGAAAATGCAACACCAAGAAGGAGTGGTTAGAAATTGATGAAATTTGGTAAGAAGACAGAGACAGCATGGAACAATAAGTGATATTTATTTCAAAATAAATAAGCAAAATTTAGAGCGAGGACGCCGTCGGCTCAGTAAGAAGTAGGACCACCGCGGACAGCGATGCACGAAGAAACACGTCTAGGCATGAAGTCAATAAGCCTGCGGATGGTGTCCTGAGGGATGGCACTCCATTCCCTTTCAACCATTTGCCACAGTTCGTCCTCTGAACGAGGCAGTGACAGGTTCTGCAAACGGCGTCCAATCACGTCCCACACATGTTCGATTGGTGACAAGTCACGAGAGTATGGTGGCCAGGAAAGCAACTGTACACCTCGTAGAGCATGTTGGCTGATTCGAGCACTGTGAGGCCGGGCGTTATCCTGTTGAAAAATTGCATTTGGCTGACCCTGAAGGTAGGAGATTGCCACCAGCCGCAGTACATTATCTACATATCGTTGGGCCGGCATAGTGCCCCGAATACGAACTAGAGGTGATACGGAATTGTATGCAATAGCACCCCAAACCGTTATGCCACGTTGTCACGCTGTGGGGCGTTCCACAGTTACTGCCGGATTAGATCTTTCTCCACGTCGACGCCACACACGTATGCAATAACTATCGCTGGACAAACAGAAGCGGGATTCATCTGAGAACACTACGGTTTGCCATTCTGCCATCCACGTCGCTCTGGTCCGGCACCATTCCAAACGTTGGAGTCTGTGCTGTGAGGTCAATGGCAGTCTTCTTAGCGGGCGCCGTGATTGCAGGCCACGTGCAACCAGTTGACGGAAAATGGTTCTGGTCGACACAGGAACATCCAGGGTACCTTGCACGTGCTGCAGAATCGACGTGCAAGTGACTTGCGGGTCCGCCACAGCTTGTCGGTGAATCCGTCGATCCAAGCGGTCTGACGTCACTCTGGCTGCACCTGCACCCCTCAATGTGGCTACATTTCCTCTTTCCAACCATCTCCGACACAGCCGATGCACAGTGCTTGCATCCATGTGGGTATCAGCTGCAATTTGACGTATGGACCAACCTCCCCTTCTCAGTCCGATCACCATACCCCTTATAAAGTTGTCTATATGCTAGAAGTGTCTTCGTTGAGGACGGCGTGGCATTTCCTCCTATCACACGTATCCTTCGAGACAAAAACCAAATTTCTCCGATAATTAGTCTGGCAGAAAAACCAACATGAACATAGCCCACTTTTCAACTTCATTCTCTTATATCTTACTTCACGTGCGTCGGAGAGCTGCGTATTTCATATCATTCGCATAACTCAGTGACGTGCGTCTACGGTAAAATTTGCATGAATTTCTGACCACTCCTTCTTGGTGTTGCATTTTCAATGTCGAGCAGTGTATAAACCCGGCTATACCCTTTGTATTTTAGTCACACCTGAATGAATGTTGGCTAATTTTTTGGTCACATTTATGCGTACAAGTGTAAATAAAAACATAAAAAGCATACGCGCAACCAAAGCATCCAATCTGACCATATCTGAGTTAACTGGTGGTGTTAAGTCATATATTCACAATGCTAAGCATTTGTCAAATATTTTTTTCTTTCAATGGGGTCTGCGTGAGTACTAAGCCTTTTTAACCGACTTCAGCAAAGGAGGAGGTTATGCAATTCGTCGGAGAATTTTTTTTGTATGTTATAAGATTTCTCGAATACGCCTGGACCGATTTCAAAAATTCTTTTTTTGTTAAGAAAGGGTTTAATTTCCGATTGGTCCCATCGTCTCGTGGTCTGGGTTTGATAACGGGAACCTGCAGAAATCGTTAGAAATAGAAATCGGGATCACAGTAATCGTAATAATGACAGCGATTTGTCCTAAATGATTAAATATGAAATCCGTTGTTACAAAACGTGGTTGATATGAAACAGTAATAATAATGATAATGAGAATTTTAAATGAAGGCTTAACTAAATCAAACATGAAATTCAACTAAATTTAAACTTTATTCTGAACTTTATTTAAAAGCGTAAATGTTAGTTTTTAACTATATTTTGATTATTTTAAGTGCATTTACACTAAAAAGAATGAAATAAAATATTTTTGGAAAAAAAAATAGAACCGACTTCAGTTGGAAATTGCTCTAAAAAGTAAAAAATAATTTTTTTCTTTGAACACCATCGAAACTACTTTTAAACATAAGTTTTGAAGTCGGCGCAAAAACAATGTATAGAATCATACGCAACTACAATTCAACTATAAATATAAATTTTAATGGATCCAGGTTCTTTAAGAGCACTCGCATACATTTCATTGATTACCACACATTCGTGCAATGGTACAAATATTCTGCTTTAATTTTCAATGGTTTCTCTGAAAAATGTTGGCAAAATATGGTTAAATATCATTTTACCTATCGTTTTTGCGCCGACTTCAAAACTTATGTTTAAAAGTATTTTCAATGGTGTTCAAAGAAAAAAAATATTTTTTACTTTTAAGAGCAATTTCCAACTAAAGTCGGTTATATTTTTTTTCCAAAATATTTTTTGCAGACCCAGTGCAGTTCCCCCGAAGAACATTTAGTCTTAGTCTTTGCGTGTGCCACCATTGTTAGCTAATTTGATATTTTCGTATGCGTTTAAGACTATAGACATTGGAAACGCTCGCTAAATGATTTTAGCGAGCGGGCTCGAGCGTTTCTAATGTCTATGTTTAAGACCGGTTAACGAACTAAAACATCGTGTTATGAATTCGTCGTCTTTATTCAACCATAAATTTAAATAAACTAAGGCAGGGATTCAAGTGAAACAGCACTGCGATCGCTTCGAATTGCTATCGCTACTGGAAGTGAATTACATTATCATCAACTTAAATTGGCATGACGTCACTACGGGTGGAGCCAATAAGAGCTCACAAGCACTCAGCGATCTCCTCTTATTCGCCAAGTAGGCTGTGACGTTTTATCTAGCTCGTTTTTCATAGGCAAACGTCACGCTGACGTCACGATATTTTTAACAAGAAACGTTCTAATGTAATTCATTTCCAGTCGCGATTGTAATTTGCGATTGCCTGTTTCACTTGAATCCCTGCCTAACTCTTTTTTGAAAATGCATTATCATATTTGCTGCCTCGCAACAATTTTAACACGTTATTGCCAAATAATAAATAAATCATTTAAACTATAAACTGTAAGGCCAACACTATTAAGGCGCTGATGCATACGCACAGATAATTTAGCCGCCCAGTTAACGTCAGATGAAGACACCTGTGCTCTTTGTGATGCGAAACTGCACTAGGACTTTGATTTTGCCGAATTATATTCAAAGTCAAACGATTATCCCGTGGGCGTTTCTTTTTCGATATGGGCGCTGAGGATGTTCTTCATCTCGACAATCCACCGACTGGTCACTGCATGTCAGAACCTGGGTCCACGGCCGGGACGTCATTTCAAGTTTTTCCAGGGGGGGGGGGGCAAAGGGTCCAAACACAATGCAATTTCATCGGAAAACATAAACTACGCCCACATATACGTATATACATTGATTTCTCAAAGCCAGGGGGGGCAATTGACCCCCCTGCCCCCCCTAAATGACGGGCCTGGTCCACGGGGTGGTAGGCTAACACACTTTACCACTACGCCAAAAGCCGACACGTTGGCAAGTATTCTATTACAAATCTCTGTAAAACATTAAAAACCTTTATATGTGAAATAACTATTCTCAGTGTTTATAGGTGCAAAAAAGTAGCTAAGAATTTTGAAAAAAGAAGAAAAATAAGTTAAGATCTTTCTCCCATGAGAGCCAAATGATAAAGTTTTTAATATGCATTTTTTTCTATAAAATTCTTGTGCGTAATCCCCTTCCACATGAGTTATAAGCACATTCATTCATAAATCGGACCTTTTACAAATTGAGGAATTATAGGTTGTGTGTGTGCCATATTGAGGACAATGTTAAGCAACAAGAATGAAATAATGCAAAAAGATCCGACTTTAGTTCTGTTCTATCCTGAGCCTTTTCTGAAATAGAGAAGGACTATAAAAGTTTATTTTATGTTTCATGAGAAGAATATCTGCATTTACTGTTGTCTAGCTATTATTATCCTTCCCATTAACGCTTGTAATAATTTATTTTTTATTTATACTTTTCTTGACAAAAGGACTTTTCTTGAAAAA
>JAXGGA010011283.1:0-43081 GCA_038373865.1 Uloborus plumipes
GGCGCCATATGAATTTTGAGTCCTAGTTTCCCCACTTAAAATGCAAGAAAAAAACTAATGCATAAGAGAAAAAACTGATATTAAATATTTTTATTGTCTTTAAAAATATTTAAAAAAAGAAACATAAATATGGATACAATCAAAATTCTCCCCCAAATTTAATTGGCATAAAATCAATTTTAGTCAACATGTAAAACTTTTGTAAAGCTATTTTTTCAACACTAGATGTGCTACCAATCAGAAGCCATATTTACAGGGAGCATGTAAGCACTCTGTCATGTTGTGGTCTTCTTCATGAAAAAAGTTGCAAATGCGCAAGTAAAAACTAGTATTAAATTTTTGTACTGTTTAAAAATAATTATCCCATAAAATATAAAAAATTCTAACATCAACAGAAAGTTAAATGTCTCCGAAACACATTTAATTAGCACTTTTTTTGCGATTTCAAAAAAAAAAATCATCACTGGTAAGAATTCTGTAAAGCTATTTTTTCAACATCAGATGTACTACCAAGCAGAAGCTACATTTACAGAGAGCAGGTCAGTGCGTACTGTCTTACGTTGTAGTCTTCTTTATGCGATTCTATGCGCAAGTAAATTATTCTTATTCTTATGCGCAAGTAAAAACTAGCATTAAATATGTTCGTATTGCTTTAAAAACGTTCTCACCCATTATAAGAATTCTGTTAAACTATTTTTTAAAAGTCAGATATACTACCAAATAGAAGTCACATTGACACGGAATATATAAGAGGTTCTTTTAAATTCATTATCGTCTTGTTTAGGTGAAAAGTTTAAAATTCGAATGTAGAAATTATTATTAAGTATATGTGTATTGTTTTGAAAGAGGGTAACAAAATAATGTATTAAAAAATTCCCCCATTAGCTTATAATCGAATGCCCCAAAAACAAAATTTACTTAGCATAAAATTATATTTTTGCAATTTTAAAACGTTTGCTCCAATTTATAAATCTTCAGTTCAGATGTTTTTTCAGTATCAGATGCACTATCAAACAATAGTCACATTTACAGAGAGCATGTCAGCGGTTTTCTTGTAGTGTTAATGTTTTTTTGGGCAAAAGTTTGAAATTCGCAAGTAAAAACTGGTGTTAAATATTTTGTATTATTTAAAAAAAAATTGCTACTGAACCCAAGATTAAAAAGTCCCATTTACAAACAATCGTGCCTTCAACATATTTTAATCTGAATAAAATCATTTCTTTGTAATTTCAAAAGTTTTCGCTTTTTTAAAATGGTTTTTCAAAAAAAAAAGCCGCATTTACAGCAAAAAGGTAAGCGCATTATTTCTTACGTTATTGTCTTTTCAGGAGAAATGTTAATATAAACTAGCTTTAAATATTTTTGTAATACAGTCACGTCTATTTATTGCGTAGTCAAAGGGATAAATAAATTTTTTATTTCAACCCTAAAGTAGCCCTGAAAAGTTAAATAATGTTCAATGAAGCTTTAAGGGAGCGTGAAGCTATTACGTCATAGTCAAAAATTCACTACATAAAATTCGCTATAAATAAGTAATTTTTTTAGAAAAAAGAAAACTATATATATATACGTAGAGAGAGAGCGCACTCTCGATGACGGATCCCACATTTTTTTCAAAGCTCCTCTGCCCGATCTCACAGTGAATCTCTTTCGAGTTCTGTTGAGCTTAAAAAAGTTTTATGCTCGCTTTTTTCCTTCTGCGCTTTTTCTACTCCAGAGCGCCATTAGTATTTTACTCCCTAGCCTACCCCATGTGAGTGCCAAGCTTTCGATCAAATCACCTCCCTTCAACCTTTTAAAAAAAAAATCAAGATCAAAACTGCTTTATTTATTTTGGAGCTTAATGCCACAAAAACCTATAGATTAGGGTGGAGCGAAAAAAACAAAGCTTTTATTTTCGAATCGTAATAGTGCGGAAAAGTTGCGATTGGTGAAGAGTTACATAACAAAACAAATTTTTTTGAAATCGAATAATATCTTCCGTTCCCGCAACGAGCATGAAATTTTGAAAAAATGAAAATTTTCATGTGTTTTTAGCGATTTTTTAAAATTTTTGTTTTAATGTTTTATTTTAATGCTCTTGGACGGAAAAGTTACGTTTGGTGAAGCCTTCTGAAATTTTGAAAAATGTATTGAAATCGAATAATAGCTTCTGATCTAGGAACAAGCCAGAGAAACCAAAAAATTATAAAAATTTCAGCTTTTTTTGGGGGGTGATGAAAAAAAAATTAAAAAAAATATGTTCTCATTTTTTTTCTTTTTTACCCGGTATCATTGCGTAAAGCCTTTTAAAAAGCACTATATTACTCTTAAACATTAATTTTTTTCTTGATTTTTCAGGTATCTTCTAAACATGCAAAACTACCATTTTTTACAACAATGAAACATTTTCAAATAATCGAAAGTTATAAAATATTTTCCAAAATTTCTGCAATCCAGTATAAAAATCCACTAAATAAAACACCCACTCCTAAAATAAACGCTAATTTTAATTACTAAACTATAAACAATTTTAATAGCTAACTAATTATATACAGTTTCTTAATCCCCTTTTGTAGTCTGTGCCTTCTATAATTGTGGTACCTAACTTAAATGACTACCCACAGAATCCTTTAACATTAATTTAATTAGAAACTAATTTTAAAACTAAAACTTCTTTAAAATTAAACCTAGTTAGGTTAGGTAGTGTATAGAATGAGACTGCAAAATGCAATTAAAAATTCAGAAACTAACATATAATGAGGTAGGTATTAAAATAGTTTATCGTTTAGGGATAAAAATATTGTTCATCTTATGAGTTAGTGTTTTGTTCAATTGATTTTTGTACTGAAAAAGTAAAACAAATTTAATAATTAGGTATGGGTAAAAAATTTTATGTAAATGTTATCTATTATTTTTTGCTTTTTAGTTGCTTTTAGTTTGCTTTAAGGTTATCTTGGTGCCTACAGTAACACAGTCCCAGGCAAGGTGTAACAAAAATTAAGGATTGGAAAGCATTTGACAAGGAGAGGGCACTACTGCCCCACACACCCCTATTAGCCTTATGCAAAAAATGTTAAAACATGCTATCATGACAATTGAACATTTGAAGCACGATTGCAGAAAAACTTGTGCTTAAAAGGTTACTATAAGCATCTCGGTGATGATTTTGGAACACATTTCATATGAAAGCCATAAATATAAGGAATGTATTAGTGTAGAAGACAAAACAAACTTTAGATTTTGTTGATTTCTAATTTTTCATACATAAAATTATTTAAAATAAATAATTAAATTTAAGTTTAAAAAACTAAAAAATACGCTTTTAGAGTTAATCAAACTATAAAGCCATTTCAAATTATAAGTTTACATGCACCTTATAATACATCACAATGTAATATAGTTCAGCCTTTAGTACTAATAATAGCATTCAATAACATCAACATGTAATACTATAGTTTAGCCTTCAGTATTAACAATAGTATTAAATATATCACTTTTATATTTTTAAAGAACGTGAATTTTATCTTTTATTCAGAGTTACATACATACTGACAAACCCACATATGAAACTAGTAAAAGCGTATTAAAACCAAAACCACAATTAAAAAACAACTGGGAGCTAAACAGAAAAAATAATACATAATATTTACATACAACTTCATACCCATACCTAATTATTAAATTTGTTTAACTTTTTCAGTACAAAAATCCATTGAACAAAACACTCACTCATAAGATGAACAATATTTTTTATCCCTAAACTATAAAATATTTTAATACCTACCTCATTATATGTTAGTTTCTGAATATTTAATTGCATTTTGCAGTCTCATTCTATACTCTACCTAACCTAACAAGGTTTAATTTTAAAGAAGTTTCAATTTTAAAATTAGTTTCTAATTAAATTAATGTTAAAGGATTCTGTGGGTAGTCAGTTAAGTTAGGTAACATAATTATAGAAGGCACAGACTATACAAAAGGGGATTAAGAAACTGTATATAATTAGTTAGGTATTAAAATTGTTTATAGTTTAGTGATTAAAATTAGCCTTTTTTTGGAGTGGGTGTTTTAATTAGTGGATTTTTGTACTGGATTGTAGAAATTTTGGAAAATATTTATAACTTTCAATTATTTGAAAATGTTACATTGTTGTAAAAAATGGTAGTTTTGCATGTTTAGAAGATACCTGAAAAATCAAGAAAAAAATTTAATGTTTAAGAGTAGTATAATGCTTTTTAAAAGGCTTTACGTAATGATAGCGGGTAAAAAAGAAAAAAAAATGAGAACATTTTTTTTTTAATTTTTTTTCATCACCTCAAAAAAAGCTGAAGTTTTATAATTTTTTGGTTTTTCTGGCTTGTTCCTGGATCAGAAGGTATTATTCGATTTCAATACATTTTTCAAAATTTCAGAAGGCTTCACCAAACGTAACTTTTCCGTCCAAGAGCATTAAAATAAAACATTAAAACAAAAATTTTAAAAATCGCTAAAAACACATGAAAATTTTCATTTTTTCAAAATTTCAGGCTCGTTGCAGGAACGGAAGATATTATCCGATTTCAAAAAGTTTTGTTTTGTTTTGTAACACTTCACCAATCGCAACTTTTCCGCACTATTACGATTCGAAAATAAAAACTTTGTTTTTTTTTCGCTCCACCCTACTATAGATACATACATACACAAGTCTAAGTTATAACACTTTTCCTTACATATCGTAGAATACAAATAAGATGAAAAGGAAACGAAATGCCAGCCACCTTGTCTAGTGCTCAGAGAAATCTGACCAGATGGGGAGGCTCCGGGTTCAAATCCCGGCTCGGGTACGAATGTGTACTTTCTCTCTCCTGTCCTTGTCTTTTCTTTGTGTGAATGTTTTGTGCTGTGAATGGTTTTTACTGTATAAACAGGTCTCTATGGCACGTGTGTACTGCAGAAGTCGGACTTCACAGCAAATTACGGTACAGTTGGAAAAATGAAGCAGCGCAACCCACTAGCTTGTACATGACAACAACAACAAGAAAGAGAAATCTTGCACAAAATTATCAAAATTAGATTAGAAACTAATTTAAAGAAACTGTAAAAAGCTTTTTTTTTCTGAACTAATATATGACATCAAAAAGTGCTTATATACGAGGGTTGTTTTTTTTTCAACCTCCGATAGGCTATAAAAAATAAACGGATTCAAATACAAAAATATTTTATTATCAAAAGTAAAGTACAATGCTCCACAATTCTCTACCTTGACGATTGAAGCATTTTTTTATATCTTGTGAACAAGCTTTATAATAGCCTCCTCGTAAAATGTTGTCGCCAATGCCGGAAGTGAGTTGTAACGGTGTCTTTGGGTTCCACTCCACTTTGGAAGCACGATGCCTTTCCAGACCTCAAGCAGAAGTCTCCATAAGCAGGGATGACGGGCATTGCCATGCCCCCAAGCAGGGGGCATGTCAATGCCCGTCATCATAGCGCTCGTGAAACCCAACGCTTCCTCCAGCAATTTCAATGGGACATTTTTGAACATCCACCATAAAGTTCCGACCAAGCGCCAAGTGACTTTCATCAATTCCCTATACTGCAGCAGGGACTTGGAGACACCTGCTTGGGGTCTGGAATGGCATCGTGCTTCCATGGTGTTGTGGAACCCAAAGACACTGTCACAACTCACTTCCAATCATTGGCGGCAACATTTTACGAGGAGGCTATTATAAAGCTTGTTTACAGATATAACAAATGCTTCAATCGTCAAGGTGATTATGTTGAGAATTTTAGAGCATTGGTACCTTACTTTTGATAATAAAATATTTTTTGTATTTGAATCCGCTTATTTTGTATAGCCTATCGGAGGTTGGAAAAAAGAACAACCCTCGTAAAACAGGTAAAAACTATCAATAGTAGTAACAGGAAAATTGACTCTTCATTAGTAACAATTAATGCTCTGAAATCATTTGATAAGGATTAGCGAACATAAAACAAAATTTGAACATTAGCTCATGGCTCAAAACAAAGAATAAAGTCATGTTAATTTACGAATTAAATTCTACTACAGTTTTATGATAGCATCTCAGAGGATTCAAGATTGTCCATGCTTGTTTATTAGGTTAAGGGAATTGATTTATCATTAAAATTTCATTCATTGAAACATTTTGCATTTGAAGTAAAATTTAAATTCTTACTGAATAATTAACTGCTCTCAGAAATCATTCAAAAAATTTGATACAAGATCATTGAAATTTCTGTTCAATATTTTTAAAATAGTTTATTTGCAGTGGTTTAATAGTTATGTACATTTTCCAAGATGGGTAAGTAATCCGACACTATTTTTGCTACCCGAAAATGCTAAAAATCTATATCTTTATATAAACTAAATGAAGTTGAATAGCTCTGACCATAGTTGTTCAATATAATAACTAACAGTTGATTCTATTTTCTAATTTTTACATCAATTTTAAATTCAGCACTTAAACTTCTAACAGTTACCCATATTACCAATAGCTTTTGGAATCGCAAATAATTACAAATTTAAAAATCAACAGATTAAACAAGATTGTGTGCCTTTTCATCTCAGATTTTGTGTGTGTGTGTGTGAGAGAGAGAGAGAGAAAAAAAAAAGGGGAAAGGGAGAGAAAGTTTTAGAAACATAATTTGATTATAGATCCTATTTCATAAATTCCTAACTTAAGGATCACATTTTTAAGCTCAATTATTTCGTTCCGGCTCTAAGTGAATTTCAAAACAAGTAGAAAATAAAAAAGTACTTATAAATGTTAAAGCACTCATTTTCAATACAACAGTATTTTGTCACCTCCCCCCCCCCTTTTTTTTTTCTCATTAATATTAAAGTAAAACTGACTTTAAAATAGTGGCGTACATGCATATATGATCAAAAAGTATTGGAGAGGAGAAACATTCTTAAAGAAAAAGCTGCAAAGGAAAAGACTTCGTATGAACTAAGAGTAATATGAATTATCAAGTAATTTCACATGTTTACAACTCTTAACGAAATATTGATTAAATCGCTTATTTTTACCGTCTGTGTATTGTCCGCATTATCTTGAGAACCTAATGTAAAATGTTCTGTTTTTGAGCTAATGACAAATTACTCTTTATTTTTATTTTTGACCTCAATGGCCGTGTGGTTCCTTTGTCAGAGTGGCTCCGGACTCTGCCACTGGGTGGATGGCCCGTGCTTCACCTACAAGAACACCCACCTGCCTTTGCTCCTTCGGGTGGTGGCACCCATGTCCTTGCACACACACACACGACCGCCTGCACACACATACACTCGCACGACAATCCGAGTCTACACACACACGTCAACACAAACATACACTGTCATACACGCTACGCCAATCCACGTCTACATATACACACACGTTCACTAATCGCAATTTGTCGTTACGAAAAACATAATTTGAATTCAAGATGTGAAAATCCCTTTTTTTTTTGCATTTTTGTCATCTATTGTACTTCAACTTTATTGCACAATTTTATTTATTTGGTTTCCGCTGAAAATGAAGTATCAAAAATTAGTTATCAAATTGCAACATTTTCCTACTGCTATTATAGAATCCAAAAGGCGTTTCTTCAAGTATCTCAAAAACTCATTTCTGCATATACTACCATTTACCTGCTTACGGTAGCATTTTATTATTATAGTATTATACTTTTTGAACAATCAGACATTTCTATTTTAGAAAGGAATTATTACAAATCAAAAACTTTTTTCACTAACTAAAACCTGTTCAAAAGAACTTGTACATGGAGTACATAGTTGCTTTTGAATGAAGATAACTAATTTATCACTAGTTTTGCCCCTCTTACCCTTTAATTATGTCTAATTAGAAGCGAAATATTTTACTTCAACACTCGTCACTTATATTTTAAATAGAATTTCACCATCACAGGTTTATTAAATGTAGCATCTATTTTTATAATGTCTTTCTTTTTTTCTGCCCGGAGGGCATGGCTTTTGAAGCATGTTTATTACAGTATTTCTTTCATTTCTCTTAACATGCTAGTAGAGTTCATTTTATGAATAACATGCTTTTCTTTTTTTAATTTGAAGAGTTACCCTCAAATTTCCAAAACGTGCTTAATGTAGTAAACATTTTTAGATCTACTTATATTATATGCAACAATTTAGGTTTTTTTACACATTCAAAACATTTCGATATTTCTTTAGGGTTATACATGCTAAAAATTCCGATTTATGGAAGATATAATTTAATAAAATATTAACCCATTAATGCCTAGCGTCCTTTTTTTAGGATGGTCCAAAAAGGGATCTGAATTTCTCCAAAACGAACATTTCAACCAAATAATAGTGTTAAATTAGTATCTTGGTATTTTTTCACTTCGTCATTAACAGATTGCAGCATATAACCATTGTAAAGTGTGTTGTGTAGCAGTTTTAATATGATCTTTATCAAAAATGAAACATCGTTCACAATCTCAAGAAAAAAAGCTAAGTTTTCAAAGTTATTCCCAGCTCCTAGTTTATGTTAATTGCTGATTTTATTTCTTCTTATAAAATGTCTTTTTAAATATTATATCGTAGGCAGAAAAAAAATTTAGTATGTACCCTCTGGGGTCTATCGTAACTTTTGAGGGCCGATTTTTTTTTTCCTTAATAAAAAAATTATTTTTTAGATAATATTTTTTAATTATTTTTCCTATCCATTAAACACCTTTTGTAACCAGTATACAAAATATCTTTGGAAAAAAAAAGTTAGGCATTAATGGGTTAAGTTCTTGATTTTTCTTTCTGTACAAAGATAGGCACCTTACATGAAATACATGACCCTGAAAAGAGTCTTATGTAACTTGTGCTCATTGGGATTTTTTTTCCCAATTTGACACTCTTAATGTAACAAATGCAGCAAGATTTTGACATCTATAAACTAATTTAAAATCAATATTGGATTAATACTATGAATAAGTTTGTTATGTTAGAATACAATATAAGCCACTTTAGAAGTAATTTAATTTAGAATAATTAAAAAAATTTCTGACATCTGAATACTTTGAAAATTGAACAAATAATTTTACACCTTAAGTTTACATTCATATCGTTCAGGGATAATTATTCATAAATATATTTTCTTAGTGTTTAAAAATGAGGGGTTAAATCTTTTGATTAACCATAATCTAAGAGAGCTGATTTAAAAGTACGACTTCTTACAATGTACTTACTTAATAATAATAAGCTAAAACCATTATATTAATCATCTATGCTATGTAGTAAATGAATCCCATGCAGGTTTAGAGTTAGAGTGTTTTCTAGGTGTGAAAATACCCTTTGATATTTTGAGGAGAGGGAAATTAATTTGGAAAGAGTGAAATATGTGAAAGTATTAAAGTCCATAGCAAGGATCATTTTCGTAAAAAAGAAACTAACTTTTTAATGAATAAATGAAACACAGTAAAAAAAGAGAGAGAAGTGTAAAATTCTGATTTTTATGTTTTGAACGCTTAACATGTTTGTATTTTAAAAATAACAAAACATCCTTATGCTGTATTTTTTGGTACCAATTTTTTTTTCACCTCGATGCTAATTTTCCTTTAAAAACCAAGCATGAAAATATGCCTGACTAAATTTATATGATGAATTTCCAATTTTCAATGTGTGATATACGTTTGTAGAAGCGTCAATATAAATTTAATTACGTGAATAGTTTGATGTAATCATACTCTTAAAATACATTAAAAATATGTGTAATTAGTGAAAAAGCACATGGCCAGTTTTGTATTCTAAATAACTAAAGCGGTTGTAAGTACTTATTGCATTCGCCATTATGTGGCTATAAATGTATCAATATTTAAAACAATCAACAAGCAATAAAGAATTAACAAATTAATGTTAGTTGAAACTTATTTCAATTGTGTTTGAAGTAAGTTTCAAGCAACATTAAGCAACTAAACTAGTTCAAATACAATGTTGTGGTGCAAGTGTTAAACTTCGACATGACTACATGAATTGCTTAATTCAATCATGTTCTAAAACTACATTACCATTATGCATAATTAGCGAAAACCCACATGGTCAGTTTGATATTCTAAGTAATAAAAGTGGATGTAGGTTCTTATTGTATTTGCTATTATTTCGCAATAAATATCATTATATTTAAAACAAAAAGCAATCAAGAATTAACTAATTAATATCATTTGAAACTTACTTCTTTTCTGCAAGCTATACCTCTTCGCCACTAGTAGGCAAGATTCAATCGAAAGTGAATGGAGCCCTAAAACGCTGGTGAGACAATTTCATCTAAAAAGCACCGTTGTGGAATCTACGAAGATTGTGGTCAACTATGAGGTGTAGCTGTAAGCATCCTCACATCACTAGCCATGCTTGAAAAGGTGGTCAATCGCTGCCCACGTCCAGAGAAGAAAGGAAGCTAACGCCACCTGGGACAGTCTACTTTCTTTATGATTGCTTCTTCTCTTCCTTTGTTTAGTTTGAAACAAATACCTTGGAAAAGGAAACAAAGTAATGACTTGCTCTTTTCATTACGGTAGAGAACGCATAGTAAGAGATAGGTGTAATGATTTTGCATGATTTGATTCGTGTAAAAAAATATATTTACATTTGCAAATTGCATTCTTTTGAATTAACATAAAGAATTATTTGCGCAGTTATTTTTTAGAAAAGATAGATTTAGCATAAATTTGTTTCTGACAAAGTAAAAGTTTTCGATATCAAGAATTGAACGTTCTCTCTATGTTTCGAAAGATTGAGATGTTACCCTAATTTCAGTTCATCTTTTCGTATTTTTTATTTGATAAAATTTTTGTGGGAACAAACTAATATCACATACAACATTGATTGGAAAGAATTAATTCATATTTTTACTTCCTTTTACGTAGTAAAGGAAGTATTGTGATCACGAAAAAAATTTCACTCAAATTTAGGTCTAAATTTTGATTTTGCTCACCCCTGAATGAATGTCGCGTAGTTTTTTCGACCTGTCAGCACGTGCATATGTACCTAACAACATACAAACAGCCGAAAAATCAATTTCGACCACCCCCGAGTAAATTACGACGAGTTTTCTCGTGACGTCTGTATGTACGTATGTGCGGATGTATGTGCGGGTGTATGTGCGGATGTATGTGCGTATGTGGCTCGCATAACTCAAAAACTATATGCCGTAGAAACTTCTAGCTTGGTATGTAGGCTCTGAGGGGGGTCTAGTTGTGCACCTCCCCTTGTGATTGCATTCGAATGTTCCCAAAGGGGTCTTTTACCCCTTTTTTGGGGTAAATCAATGTTAATTTCAATACAGACTCAAGTGATATGAATTGGCGCCACCACTTGGCGACATGTCGCCAAGCTTTTGGTCGCCAAGTGTTTGACGCCAAGTTGGCGACATATCGCCAAGTTGGCGACAAATTTGGCGAAAAAATTATTTTTTGAATTTGGGTTCAATTTGGCGCTATTGGCGATATTTTGCGAAAAATTCACTAAATGATATTAAAATCAGCAATATTTAGAAAAATAACCATTGTAAAATATTTTTTGCATTGTTTCGTGGTAGATTAGGGGAGTAAATATTTGAATTGTTACCTTACTCACTCCAAGCACTTTTTTTAACACTTAAGGCAACTACTAAGAAATTTACACGTAAAAGGAAGTAGTGTGGGGTCCATACCAGATTTTTATTTAATATGTAATTCCTTTAGTGGCAACGCTAGGTTTTCTTTATGATCGTTTTGATAACAAATGTTCTTAATAAAAATTGAATAAAGTGGATTTTTTCTTAATGATCTAATTTACTTTTTTCAGGATTTTTTACATCTTAAAGCAATTTCGGGGGGTATTAGCATAACTGAGAGCATACTAAATTGGAAATAAATTTCCGATCCAGAATTCGTTAAGATTTTTTCACAGTGTGATTGAACCTTTAGGTTTCATTTATCTCCAAATTTATTTCAACCAAAGCCCGAGAAAAAAAGGTTCATAAAAAGCTCATTTTTTGCATTGTTAAACGTTTCCTCTGCTTAGCCTTTTTCACGATATATATCGGATTTCCAAAGATGTTTTTTCCCTTTCTAGCCTTCTTTTCTTAGAAAGGAAACACTTTTTATCAGTTTTCGACTGCTAATCACTTAATATGGTTTTTAACTTTCCGAGCCACTTTTCAAAGTTAAACTTCTATCAAGCGAGGACAATTAGTAGTTCATGAATGCTTAAAAAACTTTGTTGTTTTCAAGTTTAGAATGCAAGCACATTTTGTCACACTGAAAAAATAATGGACTGTTTCATGATTTAACAAAATAAAATTTGTTAAAAAGCTCTAAAACCACTATTTTTTATAAACTAAACAACATATACAGTGTCTCACAAAAGTGTTCGTAACCCTTAAAAATTTGTAGTTTAACCAAAATTCCCTGGAACGGAATTTGAATATGAAGACCAATATTTTTTCACATCATCTCTGAGTCATTCTAAAAAAAACTCTCTATTTGTTTTTAAAATATTGACTAATTTTCTTTTTGAAATGGGTCAAAAAGCGAAGAGACACAGAAATAACCCGCCACAAAAGTCTTCGCACACTGCAATATTTTCGGATAAATTCTTGATTTAAGTTCACATCTGTAACTTTTTCATTATTTTTGCATTGTATTGACACTTAACAAGCATGTGGCTTTAATTTTTTGCTATTTCACTCCGAAAAAAATCTGCTATTTATTTTTAAATGGCTTGCATTAGTAAAAAACCACAGACACCGCTGCAAATGGAATTATTTTTCATCATAATAGTAGTAAGTCGGCATTCAAATATCTCTAAATTAGTTAATTTTGTATCATTCCTTAGTGTAGTATGTGATGAAATGCTTTGAAGAAAAAAAATCGGAGCGAAACCTGGGTAATAAGAAATGGTCAACTGGTAACGCATGCAACACGTTGTTTGTGACTTATGGTTAGAAAACTTATGAAAAATCTATGCTTGAGAGCTATAAAAGTTTCTGCAGAATTTAAGGAAGCATTTTATATTTCAACTTCAACTGAAAAAAGTCGCCCAGTCTTCTAAACTGCTGGACTACTTGTGCACTCTAACATTAGAAAATGTTTTGTTAGTGCAACATAAAACTTAGGTTTTTCTTCCCAAAATAAATGATAAATGGGCGCAAAATGTTTCAGAAAACCGCCGTATTTACAGATAAAAGAAAATTTAACATTTTTGACGATAATTATAATTAGAAGAAAAAGTTAGGAATTTAATACTAAGCACGTACTTGGAGCAGTTAAGCAAAGTGGTAGAGATTTTCTTGTGAAAGGGTGCCTTTCAGCAGTAGAACTTAGTAATTTTATACTTATTGGTGGAGTGACGAAGCATACTGTTTATTTAAATATTTTAAAACACAATTTAAAACTATCAGCCCAAAATTCGGGCACTGGAAGCAACTTGCTTTTCTTACCAAGATAACTGTAAGAAACACACGGCTTCCAACGTTTGCTTTTGTTGTCTCTAAAACGGTCCAAAACTTCTATAAATACCACTCAAGTCACCCTTAAATTTAGTGTAAGCCCAATGGAACATAATTGGAGATAACTGGTGGTTAGAGTGCAAAAATACGACTTAATGACGAAAAGCAACTACCCAAGTAGCACACTTTGTTTTTTAAAGGTTGTAAAATGGTTATTAACGTTGTAACAACCGCTTAAAAATGTTTATAAAACGTTCAAAGGTTATTTGTGCTACATGGGTAACAGCACTATAATGATCGAAGAGTGAATGAACATTGGCTTAGAAATCACAAAAAACACGAAGTACATTCCAAGGCGTTCAAAAGCTGATGTAGATGCTGAAGAATAACCTACTAAATGATAAAATAATGAAAAATTAAGATTATTTGTGTCGACTGGTTGCAAAACCGGTCATCTCCATAACAGAAAATTTTTCAGGAGGGATGATTTTTTGTCACACCTAGAGAATTTGAGATAGGATCTAAAACGCTAACGCCCAAAACGCACTGATTTGAACTGTTTTGTTATGGTTTCTCATTGCCAATGGGTGGGAATGTTAGTAAAGGACTTAGTACTACAATAAACAGAAATTCTCCCCAAAAAATTGAGGAGTTGACCGGTTTGGTAACCAGACGACACATTTGCAAATGTGTTATATCTCTTTAAAGTGTACGAAGACTTTAGTGAGATCAATTTCATGATACTTTTTGATTATTAATTTCTTAAAAATCAAATTTTGTTAAATTAATAAAATATTTCATGTAGTTTTGTAAAAATATCTCTCATGGATTTTACTATTAAACACAAATTACGAAAAATATTTTAATTAACGAAAAAAGCTTTATTTCATTGAAAATGGTAAGTGTACGAATACTTTTGTTAGCCACTGTAGAAAAAAAATGAACTATCCAAGTAAAACAGCGGTAATAATTTCATGGAAGAACTACTAACCAAGTTTAATAAATCCAGAACACTCGTAAATATAAACATAATGTAAACATAATATTTCATAAACGAATGGCATGTAGGGAAAAAATAGCTTTCGAAATCATTCAGGCATAAAATACTTAGAGTGGGAACGATTGCAAATTAAAAGCATAGGTTAAACAAATAATATAATTTTGCATCTGCAATTGCCCATTGCAAAAAATTATTCAAATATTCAATGTAAAACAATAGGTCATAAACAATTCGTTCCTACTTTAAAGTAGAATCTACACTGCTTCATCTTTTTTTCTACAAAGTGCTTAATTAACTTAACTCAACAAAATGCTCTCTCTATGAGTAATTAAGAGAAAGAATTTGTTAAGAACTCGTAAAAAATTTGATTAGACATTTTGTGTCAAAAGTACATTCTAAGGATAGAAAGAGCGCATGATTAATCATAAATTATCGAGCGTTATATCGCTTTGTGTCGATTAAATTACTAAAACGCTTTTTTTTACAGTGACAAATGAATACTCAAACGCAACGATGCATTTTCATTTACATCAACAACTGGAGTCAACATTATTAAAAAAGTAGATTTATTTATTTTCGTTTATGTGAAAACTAGTGGATATGCCCGGCATTGCGCGGGTTAAAATGCAACATGCGAAATCCAATCCCTAGCAGTATTACGTATTCAAGGATGAACACTCACGAAAGAAACCTTTCTTAACTATTTGACTTGAGAGAAGCCTCAGAAAACCACGCGAAGCAAACAAAATATCAAACGCAAAATTAGCTATCGAGAGGGATTGAGATGAAGCACTAAATAATGATTTTAATAGAGGAAAGCCTTTAAAAAAGTAGAGATTTTATGTGAAAGTTTCAACTGAATTTGAAATAAAAAAATAACTACTTGTCAGATTATTTTCTAATTGATCTCTTGATGGTCAGTGAGGGCACAAACACACTGAAATTTTTAGCGAAATCCGACGGGTATTTTTTGAGTCTATAAAGGACATACATTCATAGGTACAAAGATACATACATTCATTTTTATATATATAGACTAGTCTAATGCTGAAAAGATAACGTTTTCGTTTGAAATGCGGTCTTGAAAATTGTGATCAATTTTTGAACTATTGAAATCGATTTAAAGTGACAACGAGGTTGATCAGTTTTGTTCTTACCCTTTTTTAGCCTACTTTCCCGTTAAAAATAAAAGGAAGACGAAAAAAGTATTAAAAGTGGCTTAATGCATCCAAAAAATATCGCCAAGTCAAAAAAATATCGCTAAGTTAAAAAAATATCGCCAAGTCCGAAAAAATATCGCCAAGTAAAAAAATATCGCCAAGTCCGAAAAAAAAAGCCGAAAAGAAATAAAAAGGTAAAATGAACATGGAAAAATTAAAAATTTGAAAGTAGGGTATTGAGATGGGGAATTTGTGTCGGTCGGTCTGTCTGCCCTCCCCCTAATAACTTTTGAATGAACATTCCGATTTTGACAAACTTTTTTTTGTTGGAAAGATCTCGGCGAGTACAGCTCATTCCCATATTTGATTTTTCGATTTAAACAATTTTTGGTTCAACTTTGAACCGTTCAAACAACCTGTCCCTTTTGAGTGAACAGTCCGATTTGAACAAACTTTTTTTTGTTCGAAAGATCTTATCAAGGATACTTCATTCCCGTATTTACATTTCCGATTTGAGCAGTTTTTCGTTCAACATTGAACCGCTCAAGCAAGCTGTCACCCCTAATAACTTTTGAGTGAACAGTCCGATTTAAATAAACTTTTTTTGTGTGTCAAGGATCTCAGCAATTATACTTCATTACCGTATTTAAATTTTCAATTTGAACATTTTTTCGTTCAACATTGAACCGTTCAAGCAACCTTTCCCCACCTAATAACTTTTGAGTGAACCGTACGAATGGAATAAACTTTTTTTTTGTTTGAAAGATCTCGGAGAGGCTCATTCCCATACTTCGCTTTTTGATTTGAACCATTTTTCGTTCAATATTGAACCGTTCAGAAAAAAAAATTTAACATTAGCGCCTACGGGGAATTTAAGTTGAATGTTGATCCTGAGCTTAAAGTCGGATTTCCTTCAAACTAACTTTGTAAGAAAATGGTTTTGATAAATAATGTTTGATAAATAAACTTCTGTGAGGACTCTGATTCCGACTCCGACTCCGCAAACATGGCGGAAATGCAGACTCAGAAAAAAAATGACTGACTGCAGACGATTTTTTGTTTATTTATTCATTTGTTTTATTTTTTTTATTATTGTTCTTTTTTTTTCTTTTTTTTTCTTTTTTTTGGCAGACGATTTTTTTTGTAACAAAAATTTTTCATTCACGAGAGCATTTTATTCTTTATTTATATTTAACTGGCAACGGATTAAAAGTGAAATTCGAGACATTTTATTAACTGACGAGTTTTTTTTTTTCTGTCTTTGATAAAATGCGTTTTGATGCTTTTTGTTCTTTTATTTATTTATTTTTTTTTTTGAAAACGATTGAGGACTTTTTCTACGGAAGAACTGTAACAGTTATTCTTTAAAAGATGCGACAAAACTTTATTTATTCGTTTATTTACTTTTTACGTGTCTATTTCATCTGATGAGAGGGGTATATTTTGCTTTTAGAAATCAGCTTTAAGTGCTAAAAAGGTATGTTTGACATAATTTTCAGTCTCAGATATCAAGAGAATAATGATCAGATGCTAGAATGCCGATGTCGATGTACGGGAAAGTAGGCTCGTTTAGTTCTTGACAGAACTTCTTGTTTTTATTGCTTCATCGGAACTAAAATATCCAATTTCTCTGGATCGAGTTATCGCTGGCTTCTTTTTCAGCTTCTTTTTCAGGGTTAAAATTGTGAGCGGAAGTACGTCAAAGTGCTTCACATGAACCCGGCTCCTAATAAAATGTATGTGAATTCACAAATAAACCAGCAAAAGGATTCCACTGTAATACTTCTATGCAAACCAAATTACAGCTGAAACAATGCGGCCACTCAAACTTCTCCTCCAAAACAGTCCAGAAAAGACATGCATGAAGGTCTAAAAAAATATTTTTCACTTGTAAGTTTCAATGGGTGCATTTATCTACATTTAATTAATGTAATCATAACCAGAAATATATATTTTTTTTTTAGTTTGAATGTAAAACACCACGGATAAGTCGCCCGCGAACAGTCGAGTTTACAGTGTTTTACATTTTGTAAGAAATAAATTTATTAGAGGAGAGGTATTTTTTTAAAAATAATTTATGTGAAAACTATGAATTACCAGAAAGTTCTAAATAACTGGACACAAAATGTTTAATCAATAGAAATAATTAAAAAGAACACCTTCGAAAATCTAGATTTAAGAACGAACGGCAAATAAACACTCTACTCAGTTACCTAATTATTTATTATGAAATATTAATCAAGGTAATTACATTATGAAATTAGCAAGTGGAAAAATGGGAGTTCTTTCCAAAAAACAATCAGTTATTTTGCCAAGGTAAATGTCACACAGTGCATAATTTCCACGCTTGAGAATTATAAGAATGGAAGAAAAAGTAGCTGATTAAAGCGAATGAATGAGAGGTAGAAAAATCTCTTTAATGAAGGTTTTTTTTTTCATTAGCGTAATAGGAAAATTAAAATTGCTCTGATTTCCGTTTAATAAGCATAAAAAATGTTTGGGAAATACTGCTAGATTTTATAAGTAACACGATTTTATTTTCAATTTCATGTATTCGAAATATTTATGTGGTTTTAATAAAAATTTGAGACATTCATTTTAATAGAAACTTCTTTCTTGTTAAACAAAAATAATGATGTAAAAAATGTTGGTGTACAAGATGGTCGATCGTTTGAGCCAGTGGTGCCCAACCTAAGGCCTGTGGATCACATCCGGCCCACGAAACTGATCCGTGTGACCTAGAGCCGCTATATAGACAGACCGACGCATCAAGCTTAAGTTTCACCACTTTGGATCCAACTCATTTACTTTTACTTCCATTTTTCATTGGGAGCTAGGGTTACCAGAGCAAAGCTTCGGGACATTGCCAAGCTTTATTGAATTCACGTGAAAAGTTACCAAAAAGCAATAACTCGCCAGAAAAGACAACCCCCAAACACGCGCTGGATTCAAAGTGGTCAAACTTAATCTTGATGCGTCGGCTTGTCTATATGTGGGCCTTAGTGCAACCCATTGTTTTGTTCAATGTTACAAATCGAAGAGCACGAGAAGTGACATTGTCACAAATATAGAGTCAAATATTTAGAAATTGGTTTCCGAAAAACGTACATTTAATAAACTAAGCATCAGGGAAATGATGATGCAGACATCTAGTGGTTGAATTCTTTAACAGTTCGTGTGTTTATAAACATTTTTTCTCCAACATGTATATTGTCTGTCCATGAAAGCCGCACTTGGCACTCACGAACAGTTCCACATAAATAAGGGTAGATGAGTTGTGGGTGATAACTTTCCGAAGTTTTCAGTTTAAAACTTGCATTTGCTATCCTTTTGACATATTCAACTTAATTATGTATTTGAAATTAGCATCGTTCCACGTTGTTTGATGCGGTTCAAAATGCTTCTCATTATTCTTCCCCTTATTGTTATCTTACCTAACACCCCTATTTTGGTAAGATCAGAGAAGACCTAACGCATGTGTAAAAGCGCGGAAGGTTTTACTAAAGAAGATCAGACAGTATCAATTGTTCTTGTGTTGATATTTTACAGTTCATGTGTTAATGCATACTTTTATCCCTATAACGCGTTGCACTTAAATTGTTTTCGTGTTGATTATTTTACGATTCTTTATCTATTGTTTATTTGTTATTGTTTATTCAAACTCTTTTCTGAGCTCCAATTTCATGTATTTGTGATACACGAAGGCGTATGATGTAAAATCAAGTGCTTTTGCAAAATAAAACAAAGTAAAATTCGCATCAAGTAATGACAACAACAATTATTGGTCTGTATTTTTTTCCTGTTTTCCCATGTTATTTAAAAACGAATAAAATATTTTGAACTTTTACATATGTTCTGGTCCGCGAGAATGATTTTAATATGAGGCGCACTCCTCTGGCAGAAAACAGTTGGGTACCGCTGGTTTGAGCTACATAGAAATAGTTCAATATTACAAAAATATTTTGAACTTTTACATATGTTCTGGTCCGCGGGAATGATTTTAATATGAGGCACAACCCTCTGGCAGAAAACAGTTGGTCACTACTGGTTTGAGCGACATAGAAATAGTTCAATATTACAAAAATATTTTGATTTTTTACATATGTTCTGGTCCGCGAGAATGATTTTAATATGAGGCGCAACCCTCGGGCAGAAAACAATTGGGACCACTGGTTTCAGTTACATAGAAAAGGTTCAATATTACAAATTGGGACCACTGGTTTCAGCTACATAGAAATAGTTCAATATTACAAAAATAACGGAATACGATGTCTTTAATGACTCTGATGAGAGCGATCTGCAGATTAATCAGAAAGGTAAACTAATTTACGTTGATGGTAAAAAGTAATTTATTTTTCAGCAAAAGGATCAAATAACCTCAATGATTACAACAATCAATTAATAACAATCAAACACACTTCTTCACATTTAAATGTCACAAAACAGTCACCCCCCTCCCCTGCAATTACAGCGAGATCATCTCTGTTTAATGAGACAGGACTCTTATCAATGGCTTTAAAAGTTTAAACGAAGCTAACTTTTATTTTCTTATTGAGGTTAGTGAACAGTTTCAATAAAACTGAATCAGGAAAAAACGTTCTTCCAGATCCAAAAATCGGAAAAAAGGTGCATGCAAAACAAAATTCTATTTTAAAGTGAACTCGAATGTCATTTTTTTGTTTATTGTACTCATGCGATTCTGTTGTTGGTAATGTGGTTCATTCCAAACTTGCTTGTGACATTTTAGTTGGAACACATTTTTTCATTTATACTTCCCAATTAAGGTCACAGTTTAAGAAATTTCGGCCAGAAGTAACATCATTCTTGCTGCCATTGCGTTTATTTTAAACTTAAAATCGTTCATGAATTCCATTCAGGTAAATAATATTAAAATAAATAATAAATAAATAAATGAAAAAAGGAGTAGAATTTTTTTATGACTTCAATTCCATAAAATAACAATGAAAAATGAATAACAGCCAAACAACAAAATCAAAGATCGTCCAAACTCAAACCTTTAAAATGGGACTTAAACTTTGCTTTATTTTTTTTTAATTCAAAATATATACGTATGCAGCGCATCAGGCAGAAAGCTAAACAGCTAGAGTTCCAGCGAAAAGTATTTCATCGCCAGAAAACAGAGCTTTTTGAAGAAAAACCGCAGTAATGTGAAAATAATTGGAATTCTACTCCCCATAATTTGCAGTGCAGACATTTTCTCATCATTGAAATGTTCCAGTCTCCAGAAATACATTTTTGCAATCCAGGGTGGGTAATGAATATTTAATCTACTAATCCCATCCTAATCACGTCCTGGTTTATATTTTTGCATTCAGCCAATTGAGCTTCAACTAGATCACGGCCATCGTGAAATCGTAGTGTCGCCATCTAGTGAAAAGAAGAGCAAAAATACCTCTTGACTTTACTTTTGACTGAAAATATATCAGAATCTACTATTTTTGAGAAGTAAATAAATCCCTTTGTGCTAAAAATGGCACAATTGTACAAACTCATAATTTCGCCGAAACATAGCATAGACGTCTTTGGGGTTATAAGTGGTTCCTTTCTCAATATTAAAACAAATGAGCTTAGGATAAGACATTCGACAAAAGCTGAATCACTTCATTGAAATAAATAGTCAATTCTATATGAAATGCTATATTTCAATCAAATTAAAAGATATTAGAGCCGGAATTGAAATTTTTATCATGAAGAACCAAATGTTTTTCCTAAAAAAGTTGGGGGAAGTAGGCCTGTCATTTTCAAGAGGGAGTGAGAAAATACACTCAACGCATTTTATAAGGAAAAAACAACAGAAAACGTGCACAAATGCATAATTACATTGTTTTTGAAATCATGAGAGGGGATAACGCACCCCTCTGATCTGCCAAATGAGGGATGCCTGGCGGAAGGGAACCATATATATATTTTTTTTTCAAATAAGTACAAGCGAACATTGAAATAGCCACGAAAGTGGGAGGGAAGGAATCCTAAAACTAAATCATTTCCTTTAACGTCATCAAAAAGGTAGGCTTGATTTATGTATTCAAACTCAAACGAAAAAATTTCTGGACACAGTTTCCAATTCTTATCCTTAATATCGCCAAAGATCATTCAAAACTACGTTTTAAAAATTGCTATTTTGAAAAACTCCGGGGCAAAGTTTCGACCCTCATCCTTTCCCTCAATTTAAAATAAAGTGGCCTACAATTGCATTTTTAAGACTTCGATTTAAAAAAAAAAATGCGATGGAGATACTCGAATGGCCCGTCTCCTAATCATCTTCAAAAATCACCTAAAATAGCAGTTTTAGAACTTGATTTGGGAAAATGCCGGAGGGAACCGCAGAACCCCATCCAGTCACCTAACTTTCATAGGCGACTAATGCGCTTTGGAGAGTTCCATTTCGAAAGTTTTCCGGGAGAAATCTGAATACCCGTTTTTTGAACTTACCGAAGATTTTCTAAACTTCCGTTTTGGAAGCCTCAGTATCAAAAAATGGCCAGAAGAGTCTTTGACTCCTTCCCTTACATTAGAAGGGTACCCAAGATGCATACAGTCGCCCCTACAAAAATAATCTATTTATCGCGAATCACACTGAACGCTTGCAGATTGCAGGCTAGGGTTGCAAATTTGCGAACAATTCCTTACAATTCGTTACCTATTCGAGAATAAGCAGCTTATTAGGTCGCCGATATCTTTTTAAGTTTTTGATATATGCAACAGGAATTTTTTTTTGTAAGTTGCCAAATCTATTTGATCAAGAAATTTGAAAGTTATTAACTAATATATTTTGCGCATGCGCCGTGAGAGATTAACTGCTTAAAATATTCGTAGTTCATCAAATTTTCTAAATTTTTATTTCAAATTTCAGTATAACTATTCTTGTAAGCTGTCAAATTTTCAGAATGTTTCGTCAAGTGTGATGGAAAACTCTGCGCGTTATGACCCAAAAATATGCGAACAAACTGATATTTTAAAAGAAATGCTAATATTTTTGTGAAAGTACTTTCACGAAAACTGATAATGTTATTGTACGTAGTAAGTGAACTAATACCGAAATTTATAGCTTATTCTCAGCTATTTACAGTGAAGGATGATCAAAAAACGTTTTTTGTTTCTTCAATTAATTGCTGATTTAGTTTTTATTGGAATATGTCAGCTGAAGCATACCTTTTATGTGTCAAAACTTTCAAATCAATTGTTCTCCTGTTTCTCGACAATTTTTTTTAATGTGAATTTTTGCAAATGATGCAGTTATTTTATTTATTGTTTTTAATTTATTTATTTTTTGTGTGTCATTGTATTATATTAGCGTGTATCGAAAAAAAATATTTCTTGAAATTCAAAATATGAAGCTGATAATAATTGCCACTAACGACCCACATGTACCATAAAAAATTTTATTCGAATATAAAAAAAAATAGGTGATTTGCACGAGGCCTAAAACTTATCGTTCTCGTCAAAAACATAATTTTTACTTACATTTTTCTTGAAATTCAGAAATTATGGAAAAAAGAATTTTAAGTTGAAAAATGTAAACAATAAAGTCAATTATTTTTCAAACAGCATAAGTTTTTTTTTTCTTTATGATGGTTCAAAAATTTGGTCGCAAAAAAAAAAATCTGTTTTTTTTTCCCTTTTTTGTAATGTTTTATAGATAAAAAATATTTGAATTTATTTACTGATTATAATGAAAGATTAGTTGCGAAATTTAAAAATAATTAAAGGTTATATGATAATTTACAAATGTCGTTCTCATTTTTTTACATAGTGGTTTATTATTACAATAATTAAGTTAACTAGTTTTCCCATACTACTGTTTTCCAGCAAATCTAAAAGGATTAGTGACTTTTGCTGGTGTCTTCAGCCTGACCTAATGATTTTATATGAAGCTAACGTTATTACTTAGAAACTCATAAAAAATGCACTACTATTTCGGGTAATTGAAAACAAGTAAACTTTAAACATTTAATGAACTAATAATGAAATATCTTTTAAAGCATTAGGTTATTTTTCAGAATAATTGTTTTATAAGACTTTTAAGATATAATTTGCTTTCAAATTAACTAAAGTGTATTAAGCAGTAAGTTACCGCCCTTGTGCCAGAGCTGAGGCAGAACTACATGCAATATATCGACAGACCAGTTATGCCATCCAAAGACTGCAGTAGCGTCCTTATTGTATTGTCCTCTGATCAGTCTGGAGTAGACAATAACCTGGCTGAAGGCAGATGATTGCAAGTCTTTATTGATTATTTAGTGGTTGCTCGATCTATCGATAAGTATTTTTTTATTCATGTATATTTTTTTCATTTGTGTATTCTGCAACGTCGTAAGTCTTGCGATTTGATTTCCTGTGAAAAGATTGCATGTGACGCTTACATGATGCACGATTACGATTTTTGTTTTTTAAATTAAAACTCCCTTTTACGCTTCCCCAACGAATGATTATCAAATTGTGAACTGCAATAAAAGTAATTATCAAGTAAGGGAATTTTCGATTCGCTGAAATGTTTAAAACCGATCCTTTTCTGCACCAGCAATGATTATTTAGTGGTTGTTCGATTCATCATTGAGTTCCTTTAGCTCAGTTATATTTTTTTCGTCTGTGTATTCTGCAACGTCTTTAGCCTTTCCTATTTGTTTTCCTGCGAAAAGATTACATATAACGCTTACTTGGTGCACTGATAACTTTTACGATTCCGATTCCCCAACGAATCTTTTTCTGTAACAGAAATGATTATTTAGTGGTTGTTCGATCCATCGATAGATCGAACTTTTTGCTCAGTAATATTTTTTTCGCTTGTATATTCTGCAACGTCTTTAATCCTTCATGTGAAAAAATTACTTGAAAGCTTACGTGGTGCACTGATAACTGTTGCGATTCCCCAACGAACAATTATCGAATTATCAACCACAACAAAAGCAGTCATTAATAAGTAACGGAATTTCTGATTCTCTCAGATGTTGAAAAACGATCTTTTTCTGTACTAGAAATGATTATTTTGTGGTTGTTCCACTAATTGATGAGTTCTTTTTGCTGAGTTATATTTTCTTCGTTTGTGTATTCTGTAACACCTTTAATCCTGTGAAAAGATTACATGTTGCACTGATAACTTTCTTGATTCCCCAACAAACAATTATCGAATTATCAACCACAACAAAAGCAGTCATTAAGCAACGGAATCTGCGATTTGCTCAGATGTTGAGAAAACGATCACATTTCGTTGCGAAATACGCGTATCGAAACTGCATTCTAATAAAGTAACCCTACGGAAAAGCCGGTTCGGAAACTCGAGAAAGTGGATATTCCCTACACCAACTTCATTCAACAGGTAGTCTCCGCTCGGGGTACTCGCTCACCTGTCAGTCGTACGCGCGCTCGTGAGAAAAAATTCCCAAGCCCCAACTCCCGGCCAAGAGCCATTGTGTCAGTATTTCCGGCACGGGCTAGTACTTTTCTTTTCCCACATCGGATAAGTGAGTGCCGATGCTATCGTCCCTTGGTTTTTGAAGATACAATGGCGAAAATGCAAATGATGTTTGATTTCCATTGAGCCAGTTGCTCTAATTTGATTGACCGAAGACGGCAGTGTGCTGTTGAAGTTTGTGTGCTGGAACTGCCGTGGCTGCATTTTCCTCTGTGTGTTTGTTTACATTGGATAACTTACAGCGTTGGATATAGGATAGCTTCAAAGACTGATTGTTCTTAGGAATACCTTTATGCAGGTATGTTTGTTTGTTTTTTTAGTGCTTCTTTTTTTTTTACTCAGCGGTCAGGGCATACATTTGGTCAGGGCCAGGCTTACACGTCTCCTGTTAATAGAGGCCAACTCATTTAAGTGAATTATTTATGACAGATATGACATAAGACGACTTTTGTATTGATTTTATAGTAGTAAATAAAAATTGATTAGCAAAAGAAAAAAAAGCCATGGGATGATGTGAGTATTGGCCTCAGTTATATTAAAAAAAAGAAAACAACACTAAAATTTTACATCAAGAGAAAATATTTTTATTTCATTTAGTTAAAACCTGCCGTGACAGACATGGCAAAATAACGGCATAGGTTTTGAGTAACTTCTATTTACTCTTAATTGGTACGCATGTCAAGTCTAGAGATTTTGGAGAATTAAAGTAGAACTTGGACATGGATATATATGTCAAATGGAACGAAAAATTTTAAGAAATATGCAAATTAAAACATATATCGGCATGGCAGACATGAGAAGGTTAAATTTTTTGGTTTCAAGGTTAGTCTAAGAATAAATAGTTATAAATAATTATTCATGCAATTATTTTACTATATCTTGTTATTTTTCATAAATTCAACATTTTTATCAACATGAGTAAAAACAAAATTGTTTAGTTTAAGTTTTAAAAAATTGATGTCTGTCACATTTTCCTTGAATTTACATTCATGTTACGAAAAACATTATTGCTTATTATGCCATATGATACTCATTTTTATTTGAAAAATATTGTTGTCAAGTAGTAATGCTTGGGCTGGGGTAAACTTTTAAAATTACCTTTATCTCAAGAGACTTACTGAAAGTGTTGTAAAAATTACGTGCGCTTTTGGTAATTGTGGATCAAAACTAAGCGAAATGATTTACTAATTGTATAATCAAACGATACTGTTTTAGCTCCCCCCCCCCTCTCTAAGTAAAATTTAAGTTAAACGGGGAAGAAAAAAAAAGTGTTCAGTAATTTCTTAGTAGCCTTCTTTCGTGTGGGTTTCTTGTATGAAACTCAATATATTTTTTTTCAAAGCAAAAATTTTACATGTGACATATTTACCATGCCCCGATTGGATGGGATGGAATTTGAATTCGAGAGCCAAATTGAAAAGAAACATTCGATAAATCTTGAACGGACAATGTTTTTTATTGTAGAACTCGATAAGTTAAAAGATGTACAGCATTGTAAAATCAAGCGAATATAGTACAAACAGTGTTGTACTTCGAATCATAATTGCATTTTTAATAATGTAGTGCTGTATTGTAAAAGCAAGTACTTTTTACGAAATATTTTTACTCATATTTGCTAATGCGAAAAGCAAATACTATTTTTTGCATATACGTAAAAACATTTAAATAGAAGTACTTATTTAATTCTCACGACTGCATTTTATGTTTGCAGGGGAAGGGAAACGGCTTAGATTAGTTCTTTGAATACCGACGCTCAAGTTTTCCACACCATTTTCCCTAATAAAACACATAGGCGACTGAGAGAGGGAAAAATGAAAATGAAGGAATAGCTGGGGCAAATAACATCAATTCGTTCGTTGTTAGACGTATTGATGTCCCGATGGGAGGTTACTGTAACCTCTTTAAAATTACCTCATTCAGCAAATTTTGTCCGACTATTCAGCAAATTTGGCGACTTAAAGTCTCATTTCATTAATTGTACTTATATGTGAGTATATACCCTTATTTTATAATTCGGAGAAATTTGAAGTTTCATATAGCAGATTGAGAAATTCTGACAACCTAAAAGTTTCCGAGATCCCTTGGTTATGCTTGAAAGATTTTGCTAAGCTGTGGAATTTGGGGAAACAAAAATTCGTTAAGGTTACTTAGCATTTGTTTTACTCGAAACCTTTCTGTTGTCATTTTAATATTTAATCCTTAGCTTCTCGCTGCCTCAAATCTTTAGCAGGAGGAATAGTGCGAGAACATATTTTTGAATTTGGTTGAAAGTTATGGCCACGAAACGGCTGTAATATAATTTTATTTTAGTTATCTTTTTCCTTTAAACACACAATTCCCAAACTTCTCTTTAAAAAATATGTGGTATGATTTCGTATATATAAAAAATAATTTTAAAAATCTTTATTTTTTCGAAATGTTAGACATAAATGTTTACTAAAAAACACCAATGCTATTTCGCTGGTGAAGTGACAACTCCTTTACTCACATGTTGAAATAAATACTGACAATTTTTCAAAAGTTTCTGCAAGACTTGGACTACAGTGAAATCCTATTGTAACACATATCAATATAGAAAAATATCCGTTTCAGCGAAATAAAGTTTCAGTCTTGATTCAATTTCCAATACTTTGATTGAATCCCGTTACTATAAAACTCCCCTTACAAGGAACAAAATTTACGGTCCTTGAAGTGCGTTATGACGGAATTTGAGTATATAAATAGAATAAAATTGATGTATCTATGTTTGAAGATGTCTCATAAAAACTGACTTGACGTTCGGTAATTTCAATTAATTGTCGGCGAATTTCGCATGTGACATGTCCGCTTTTTAAAAGTACTTTTTAATTACAAGAACTAAACTCGGCTTTATAGTACTTTTTTTTATTTTTAAGAGCAAGAATCTGAGAAAGTGTCACGCCTAGCATTATGAGGTGATTCATGACATCTCAGATCTTTTCCAAAAAATTACCAAATGTTTATTATCTTATTGAAAGACCAAATCCAGAATGTTTTGCTCTAAAGTTGAGTTGTTTAGTTTTTATGGATCCCCAAAGTTGAAGGCGTGGCATCAAAAATTAAGCGGATTTTCAAGACATGGAAGTTGCTGTGAGCCAAAACTCTTACTAGGAACTGTTGAACTCCAATTGTTTTTTTGTATATGGAATATAGAAGGTTGAAACTTTACAAAATGAATGTTAAATTTGTGGTAAGTTGTTGCGTAAGGTCAGGGAAGGCCCTCAAAACAAGGCATTTTTGACGTTTTTTAGCGTTTTTGAGGTCCAAAAACAGTTTGTACATTTCAGTTGCCTAGGCAAAAGTAGTGTCGTTTGAAAGGCCAGTGTAACCACTTCAAAATATTGTATAAAAAACCGAGGAAAGTTCAATGTGTTTTTAGTTATACCAGGCCAAAATATGAAAAATGTCATATTTTACCCATATTCAAACGGTCATAACTTCCTCTGCCAACAACATATTGAAATATTTTTTTTGCCAATGTCACACCTTATTCTTTGTCTTAACAGAACAGTTGAGTTCTTAGAGGCGAAATGAGAAAAATTTTTTTACAAAAAATTTATTTTTTCCTGTGCATTTTTTGTAAAAAAAATTTTTACATTTCGCCTCAAAGGACTCAACTGTTCTATTAAGACAAAGAATAGAGTATGACATTGGCAAAAAAAATATTTCAATATGTTGTTGGCAGAGAAAGTTATGACCGTTTGAACATGGGTAAAATATGACATTTTCCATATTTCGGCCTTACGTAACTAAAAGCACGTTAAACTTTCCTCGGTTATTTATACATTATTTTAAAGTGCTTACACTGGTCTTTCAAACGACACTACTTTTGCCTTGCCAACTGAATTGTACACGCTGTTTTTGGACCTCAAAAACGCTAAAAAACGTCAAAAATGCCTTGTTTTGAGGGCCTTCACTGACCTCACGGCAACAACTTACCACAAATTTAACATTCATTTTGTAAAGTTTCAACCTTCTATATTCCATATACAAAAAGAAAATTGGAGTTCAACAGTTCCTGGTAAGAGATTTGGCTCACAGCAACTTCCATGTCTTGAAAATCCGCTTAATTTTTGATGCCGCACCTTCAACTTTAGGGCTCCATAAAAACTAAACAACTCAACTTTAGAGCAAAACATTCTGGATTTGGTCTTTCAATAAGATAATAAACATTTGGTAATTTTTTGGAAAAAATCTGAGAGGTCATGAATCACAAGCGTGACACTCTCTCAGATTCTTGCTCTTAATGTAGATTCATTGGAACTACACGCAGCCACAATAGCGTTCTATTCTAAAAACAAAATTTTAGCTCTGCAGTTGACAAAATCGGGTTGTTTTTAATTGATTTAGGAAGAAGAAAAAAAGTTTATTGAATATCAATATTAAAAAAAAAAAAAAAAAGCAGCCATTCCTTTGTTGAAAAATTATGGCAGAAATTATTCAACTTCGAGCTACACCCTAGCCCAACCCCGGCGATTAGAATGAATTAGAAATGATTTTAGCTAATTACCAGTCTGGTTTAGAGCATTAACATTACTTCATAATTATTTAATGGTATTTTTTGAGTTAGAGAACTGTGATATTTAAAACGCTGATAATGAAACAATGGATTCCTCAGTACGAGCAGTGCTTTATTTGAAATTCGATTTTTAAGGAAAGAAAATATACCGTCTAAATATTGAAGAAATAATGCTGTATTGATTTCATCCGCGGAGCTCACGAGAAGGGAAGGGGTCAGCAGAGGGGAGCAGACTGCGTCCTTGGAATTTTCTTAGAAAGAGGGAGGGGTGTAATTTTAGAGAGTTTTGATTTCTTTTCGGGGGATGCAAGAAGAATTTTCCCTCTGGACGGAGGAGCACTCCTGCTTAATGCAAGTAAATATTTTGGACGGAGTAAAAACGTTTCTCACGTTCGCTATTTACTTATTGTGCAAGGTTTCCTTAAACATGGCATTGAAGTCGGATTAATGGAGTCGGAGTCGGGAATCGAACTTTAAAGTTTCAAGACCGAGGTTTCGGAGTCAGTTTCTCTTTGAGTCCGCAATCTGCCTTGTCTGCAGAGTCGGATTTTGGAGTAATAGAGTCGTATGCTCCAAAATTCCTGGGATCAATCCGTTTCCTTCTCACTTCGCAACCCTGCTGAAAACCAGAGGGAAATATGATCCATTCGTCCCATGTTTAAAACAAATAGAAAGATGATTTATCCGAAATTTTTCTAAATGCCAATTCCACTTCGTATTTACTATAAAGATAACCCATAATTTAAGGGTCTCGGGGACTCTTCGAATCTCTCCGAGAAAGCCGCCTCCGGGCGCCAAAGTACAGATTCCAGAGGGGTGCGGGGCATAATAAACAACAGGTGAGTTTTCAAGAGCTATTTTTACAGCTCCTATTTATCTCACCTGGGCGAGCTGTCTAGGAATCTTAGGGGAAGCAGAACAAGTTCTACTCGGCAAATTTAGTCTGACGATTCGGCACTTTGGAGACTGCGCTGAAATGCTGCAGTCTTTTTTTATTATTATTATTCCTGAGGCCTAATGTCTCATCTCATTAGATGTATGTGTGTGTGGTTTTTTGCTTTATCAATAGGGAAAAATTGGAGTTACATCCGCTAAATGGAAAAATTCCTCCTCCCAAAAATTTAAGTTCGGAACGTCCCCTTAAGCTTCCCCTCAAAATTTTTAAGAGGCTAAGGAGGGATTGAAACCCTGTAATTACAAATTATAGTTTATCCCCTTTACGCGTTGTATTAATGATAAAGTAAACATTGAAACTGATTCGATAAAAATTTTCTTGAATGTTTTGAAAAGAGAGGAAAGATTTCATGAAACGTTAATCCCTTAAGCTATTTTTAAAGTAGGATTTCACCCAACTTGCTTACGATATACTTTTACAACGTTTTACGCTAATTCTTCGAAGAAATAAATCTGATTTAACAACTGACCATAAAACTGCATTGCATCATACATAGTGTATAAAAGTTCTACAGGTTAGCATGTGTGTGTATGTAATTTGGGGGATAGACTTTAATCTGAATTCTGCTGGTCACCCCATAAGGGTGACTTGGGCGTGTCAAATATGCTCATGGTCACTGTCCTCCGAGTTCCCTTTCCAAATCAATACCTCTGGAGGAAGGGGGCTGAACCAGGGATTGCTCGGCTCCTGGACTGGATCAAAAAACAGAGTGCTTTCATAGCCCCATTCAACCAATTAAACTACGTGTATTGGTAGTTGCGGGGACACTGGTTTTTGTGTGTGCGTATGTGCTGGGCTGCTTTTTAAAATAATCTTTGAAGCATTAGAGAGATTTGTTTCAATGTGTCGAAAATGTAGAAATATCCTCCCCTCCCTCCTCAATAAAGCGGTGACCCCAAAATCAGCTCCTATCCTCAGATGTCAATCAAGCCCTGGGCATCCCTGGACAAAAGTGTGAAAAAAAGCATTGTTACAACTATTGACACAGGAAAAATTATCATTTTACTAAAGAAATAAAGCACAACAGACTGAAACAAGTCATCTTCTGATACAACGTGTCCGACCGGTTCTGTCTCCTCATCACTGAAGGTGCAGTGATTCTACCTGAAAATCAATATCTTTACACGCTTTGAGTAACGAGCGGGAATTTATCGACATCACATGACTCGGGGTGTGTCAACTCAGACCGCATGTGACAAATGGCTTCAAAGTGTTTCGGGCATTAGGATGCAGAGCTGCTTGCTCAACTACATCGTGTTAATCCTTTTTGATGAAACGCACGTCTGCTCGGAATTTATTTAACAAGAAATCCCGAAGGATGTTACCTAATAGAAATTGTACATGGGATGAAGAACCTGTGGTCTTAGGCCACATATATGGCCTTCTTTAGATTTTTAAGAGCCCTTACCGTACTCTGAGTTACGAGAGGAGGCGGATGAAAAAATATTAATTTCCTACTCTCCGCACTTTTCCCCTTTTGGCTGTCATAGTTACGGCGTGGTGGACTTTTTTCCCACCTAGCTTTTGCAACAATAGTTAAATGCAAACGATTGAAATTGTTTTATGCGTTAACTATTATTCAATCAACGTAAAAAGAAGTATTATAAAGTTATAATATAAGTAATTGAAGTATTTATGTAACGGATACTTATGATGGCAGGTCTTGCTAAAACAAACTATTTAGCACTATATTTGTTAAAAAACGTTTAGAAATGACTGACATATGAGGACAATAAAAAACGTAAGCCTTATTCGATAAACAATAAAATAAATGAAATGTTTCAACAACAGTGCATAAAAAAAGTGAAACTGTTGTCTTTCGTGCGGGTTTCATGGAGACAATGCAAAATTGATACGCCTATTTTAAAGTAACCGAGTAGAGTCGTTTACCATTACTTGCATTCATTCCCTTAGTAAAACTCGTATTGTACATTGATGTTATCATGTCAGATTGATGTCGGATTTTTATCGACTTTTATCCGGATTTTTACCGTAAAACATTTTTTTAAAAATTCAGAATTAGGCTTTCCCATGTATAACTTTGCTTCGAGCTGGATTATCAGACAATTTAGTTAACATCTTACGCATCACAGTAGGCTCTTCTCAGAATGTGATTTAGAACTTTGTTGCAAGCTTTTTCGACTTTCTCAACTGCTCCAAAATGATGTCCTTGAATGGTAGTTTTCTTCAAGCACGGGGATAAGAAGTTGTGGGGAACCTCGTCAGAACTGATACCCAAGTCGTGCTTGTGCCTTGTGTATTATCTTGTCATTGATGCCAAATCACCATGGCAAATTATACAACTGAGCAACACGTCCAAATGAGAAAACTATATTACCAAAATTTAGTGTTCCTTAGTGCAAATGTGTGCGCATTTTACGGCAGATTCATAACCGTATATGGAACACACACCAGGTTCACCAGGTGGTGATGCATCCACAAAGAGTTACTATTTGGTGCAACTTATGGGCTGATGGCATCCATGGCCTGCGTTTTTTTTTTCTTTGAAAATGTCAGTCCCCATCACCACTACAAAACGTTAAAAACATTTTTTTTTTTTTTTGCTACAAACTAAAAGATATGGACGTAGACAATGTTGTTCCAACTGGACGAAGCTACGTGCCACGATGCGCAATCTGAATAAATGATTTGAGGATGTGATTATTTCTGGCAGAGGTGACGTAAATTGGCCACCAAATTGCAATTTGACCACGATAGATTTTTTATTGCGTTTTCTGAAGTCGCAACGCTATACAAATAGGCCCGATCCACCAATGCCTTCAAAACCAACATAACACAGGGCATCGCTCAAATTCAGCCGAATTTATGGAGCAGAGTCATTTAAAATTGGATGACTCGGTGCCATGAGAAGCTGCTGTTGACATTTGAAAGACATTACATTCCATGCACATAATGGAGTGAAATAAAATAAAAAAAATCGTGGATACCTCATACAGCTTGTTTTATTCTATTTAAACATCTACCCGCTTTTACTGAAACAACCCTTTAAATTATATTGTTTTAATCGATTATTTTAATACATTTATCGATTTAAAAAATCATATAAATTATTTTGCACTTAACGATTTAGAATCGATTAGAGAAAGGAATGTAGCCTGGAATATATTTATCTCTCTCAAAATACTTAAAGTATAAAGAACAAACAAAGAAATGGATTTCCATAATACATTTTCTTGACTATAAAGCAGTTACTTCGTGCGAAGCTGCGTTTTAAAACTTTCAAAGGAAAGGAATTTAAACATACGAAGCTTTTAAAGAAAATATCCTTTTTTGCATTGTGGGGGAAAATTTCATTTACGGAATCATTTGGGAATTCTTCGATCGGAGCTTTTACACTTTTTCCTTTTATGCATTACAGATATTCTATTAATAGAATCTCTTGATGCATTACGCCCTTTTAGAATGCCATCTTTCCAAAGGAAATTCACTTTAAAAGTTTTGACTGAAAATTGTTCTCTCCAATCAAATGCATCTCAAAACAGAATTATCTTTCCTGATAAATCCACAATTGCCTGCAAAATAAGATTTTGAAACGCAATTGTTGTCTAAAAGCTCCCGCGTTTTAGGAGCGGCGCAGGAAAAAAAATCTTGATTATGAGAAAATAAATAAATAAAAATTCGCAATTTAAGTTAACTATAAGAGTTAAAGCAGTCGCTTGTCAATGACATCTGAAAGAGGTAAACAACCTATCTGGAAATGGCTACCGGTGCCAAAAGTAATATGGAATTAGATTTCGTCAAAATAAAATCAATAAGTAATCTTAAACGCTATTTAGACGTGAAAACAACACAGATGCCAAATTAAACTTTCGGGTGGTTTTGGCTACGTCGCAATAGGTCATGTGGCCCTTATCTTCCACTCGCAAAGACAACAGAATGTTAAAGTTAAACTTTAAGGGTGACAAAGTGAAACCAACATGCAATTTTGATTGCTAAAAAAAAAAAGCTGTTAAATGCAAAAATAATAAAACTAAACCACAGACAAGAAAATGTTGCATGCAATCTAAGAGTACAGAGCCTGTTAAAATCAGACCTAAAGAAAAATTCAAAGAGAAAAACTAAGATCAGGTATCAATATCCCACTCATGCAAGAGTTAAATAAAAGATGATCAAAAAATGCTTAGCGCAAAAATATGAGTTAAATGGGAAAACATCACAAACAAAACACACATTTTCTAGAAGATGCTGCTGTTTGGACAACCTGTGTTTCACTGGGATTTACTTCTCCGTTTTTATTATAAAATAAACTCAAATATCTCTCTCAAGATAACTCAACTTTTAGGAGCTATCGGGTCTTAGCAAAGCAGGCCAAAAGACAGCAGTAAACGGGTAATGTTTTCTACCCGTGTTCAATTATTCAGCGAGCAAATATTAATTTTTCTGTTCCTTTAATAATCTACTGACGCTGACATGAATCACATTTCATCCTGGAATTCTCAATGCTGCTCTTTCCAACCTTTCTACTGAAAATGGTTGGACACTAGGTGCTGTATTCTCTATCCTCAATTCAAGAAAAAGAAATATTAAGAAAATGAAAATGTTTTTGAATAAAATAAAATGTAAACAAATACCTCATCAAAACAATAGGACGAAATTAAGTTTTAGTTAATCTTCATAAGCGTAAAAATTGGTTTGAATCATCATTTCTTTCTTTTTTTTTTATGTATTGCTCAGATCAAAAGAACACCTATTCCTCCAAAACACTCGTATATCGTGAAAAGCTTCATTGAATTTAGCATTTGTTGGTGGAGTATATTTAAAATGTTCAGACTCATAAGCAGTAAATTATTAACTTTAAGCCAGGGTTAAAGCAAAACTTGAAACTTTCCATTTTATCGAGATTTATCTTCATTAGTTTCAATTTATTTTCATTTCAGACTTTTACTTTGTGATGTCCTTCTAAGTATGAAGAGTCAAATGTTTTTTAGATCGTCCTCCAAAACTCAAAATTATAAAAAAAAAAATAATGATTAAAAAAATGATCAAAGAAAATTGTGAAAAAACTTAAAACGGAGAGAGAAAAAAAAAGACTTAAGTTTTAAAAGGAGGACCCAATTTAAGAATCTTAAATTGCCAATAATATTTTTTAAAAATCCAAAAAAATTTGAAATGACTTAAGATTCTGAATAATGGAAGTAATGACCAAAAGAACAACAAAAAAAAAAAAAAAAAGAAAGAAAGAAAAAAAAAGGAGAGAAAAAAAAAGAATATAGTAATCAACATCTTAGCGCTTCAAGCACTAATGTTTGATTGTAAGTTACGATTTAATGGAATGTAATAAGCATTGTGAGTTCTTCAATTACGCAATAATAGCATTTAATTTGTCTAATATGTATTTACATTTTAAGAATCCATTCCACTTCGGTAGTGCTTTTAGCGTTATTACAATTTTATGCAATTTCCAACATGATATAATACAACTACTACTGAGAAAAAAATATGATGGAACTCTTCACGGTTTTAACTGGCAGTAAAATTAAAAACCTGTTTTGAAAGTTTTCATTCCAAGACCAAAATACCTTACCTCTTCTTTGCATTCTTCGGTGAAAAATTGCCTCTACAATTTCATTTCTTTCTACTAGAAATCTTGACCCAACAGCAGTTCTCTTGTGTTGTTGCATTTGCTTAACCTCGTTGCTCGAAAAACTCCCAAGGCTATGTAAAATCTTCTCGTCAGATATGCAATAGCATCTTGCGTATTTTCTCGAAATTTTTTTAACCCTTACAGATAAGGTGAATCATGACTTAACATAGGTAATGCTTAAAAAAAGGATTTGCATGGTTCTTGAAAAGGGAATGCAGTAGTTTTACATACTGCCCAATGGGCATTACCTATTACAAAAGTTTCACTAGTAATATTACAATGTGTGGAGAAAAAATAATCGAAATAATTGGGGGAGGAGGATTTATTATTCTTTTTTTTTACAGTTGATACTTTTTTTTAATAAATACTATATTATAAAAAACAGCGAAAACTTTTTAAATAAATACTGTATTATAAAATGTCATCAGACTAGAAGCAGTTCAGGACTAATGTTTCACTATTCATTTATTGTTTGAAAAAATCAGAGGTAAATAACTGAATTATGGGCAGATCTTTTTCTTTAGGTTATTAAAATTTAAAGAAATAGTATAAATACTGCCGTGCTAAGCGCAAAAGTGGTATCTACAGTCTGCAGTTGAGCTCAAACCAGGGTGCCCACAGGGGGGGATTATGGCGCAAGTTGCGCCATCAAAATTTTTGGGGGGGATTTTTTAAAACTAATTTATTTATTTAAATTATTTGATTATTTGTCTTTTTAATTTAAATTATTTGCTGATTTTTTTAAATAAAAATTATTCATTAATTATTTTTTTTATTTACATTATTTCTTTTATTCCTTTATTATTATTTCATTTAACTTATTTCTTTTATTTCTTTATTATTATTTTATTTATTTATTTATTTATTTTGTGTTTGTGCTTGGAATGTCTGGAAGAGGAAAAAAGCTATTCTATTCTTCACATAATTAGTACTCGACAACTGGCCATAACTACATGCAATTTTCAGAAACGCAAGATCATTTAAAACAACAAGCATTTCCTAAATCTACTCTCGATCCGTTCTATATTACGCATTCAAATAAGCAGTTTAATGGAAGTTAACTAACACTCTTACCGCAGGTGAAACAATAGGTTAATAAGAGGAGTTTAGCACAAATTGTCGAGGGCAAAGTTCCTAAACCCTTTTTGTCTCGCAGTACAAATTATTGAAATAATTTTGTGGACTGGGAATTGATTTTTACCCCTATTTCGTATATTATATGCATTAAACAAGTATAGCACAAACTGATTCCACTGTCATACGATTGAATGTGGGGACAAGTGAAATGGTGAAATATTTATTCTGCTTTTAACGCTACGTACCGGGTGGATATTTAAACCATTTAGTTTCTCATTTAGTGCATTCCGGGCAAGACAAAAATAATTTCGAAGATCAAAACATGTGATAATACGAGTAATTTTCAAAAATTGATACTCATATTGTAATACACTGTTGTAAGTCAAAAATTGTTTTTGTTGTTTATAAACTGAAAAAGTTCTTGTTAAAAATTTTTAACTATCAAATTAGACACACTAATATTCAATGCAGAACTAATTTATTTAATATTAAGCGTAATTTTATTTTAAATATTTTCTACAAAAAATTAAGTGCATTATGGACAAAGTAAAATAGTTCATTTCTTTTACTAATTCAATCCTGTATTAAATCACTTACTTAATCATTAATTAATCAATTCAGTTTCATCCCTTTGATTAATAAGTCACCTATTCATTCATTCACTTATTTTCTTATTCCTTTGCTCATTTATTTTTTCTTACATATTAATTAATTTATTTATTCGTGTTTTGTTTTATTATCAATTCATTTAGTAATTTATGCATTTATTCTTTCATTCATTTAGTCAAAAATATTTTTAATAATCAAATAAAAAATATTTTAACAGAAAAATATTGTACTTTTCACTTCCCCAAGAAAAAAAAGAAGTGAAACGTTTCAAACTATTATTTTTAAAGTAGGTACAAATTTACTGCCAGAATTAAATAATATTTCAACGCAAGTTTTATTCTAAAATACATTGAACTTTCTTTGTGTGCTGTAATTTTCAAAACAAATTTTCAATACATTCATTTTGAAAAATGTAATTTATATTAACTATTTCACGTTGCTCACAGTCTCCTATAAGTAATTACTTTAACTACTAAACAAACTTTTGAGCAAAATCAAAGAGAATTATAGAACTTTATTACAAAATTATGTATAACATACATAAAATGTTGTTGTTTTTTATTCAGGAATTTTTAAAAAAAAACGAACAGGTTAAAATCTCAGTGGACCTGATAAATTTTTCTACGATCAGTGTCAGCTAGCCGGATCAGTGAATGAGATATTCTCGGTTTAAAGTCCTTTTGAGTACAAGATAAATACGTCAACGTAAACAAGAACGAAGAATCCGAATTCTCTATAAAAAAAGTAAGATTATTAGAGCAAGAATCTGAGAGAGTGTCACGCCTGTGATTCATGACCTCTCAGATTTTCTCCCAAAAATTACCAGATGTTTATTATCTTAATGAAAGACCAAATCCAGAATGTTTTGCTCTAAAGTTGAGTTGTTTAGTTTTTATGGATCCCTAAAGATGAACGTGCGGCATCAAAATTTAAGCGGATTTTCAAGACATGGAAGTTGCCGTGAGCCAAAACTCTTACCAGGAACTGTTTAACTCCAATTTTCTTTTTGTATATGGAATACAGAAGGTTGAAACTTTACAAAATGAATGTTAAATTTGTGGTAAATTGTTGCCGTAAGGTCAGTGAAGGCCCTCAAAACAAGGCATTTTTGACGTTTTTTAGTATTTTTGAGGTCCAAAAACAGTTTGTACATTTTAGTTGGCACGGCAAAAGTAGTGTCGTTTGAAAGACCAGCGTAAGAACTTTAAAATAATGTATAAATAACCGAGGAAAGTTCAACGTGCTTTTAGTTGCGTAAGGCCGAAATATGAAAAATGTCATATTTTACCGATATTCAAACGGTCATAACTTCCTCTGCCAACAACATATTGGAATATTTTTTTTGCCAATGTCATACTTTATTCTTTGTCTTAACAGAACAGTTGAGTCCTTTAAGGCGAAATGTGAAAAAAAATTTTTACAAAAAATTTATTTTTTCCTGTACATTTTTTGTAAAAAAAATTTTCACATTTCGCCTCAAAGGACTCAACTGTTCTGTTAAGACAAAGAATAGAGTATGACATTGGCAAAAAAAATATTTCAATATGTTGTTGGCAGAGGAAGTTATGACCGTTTGAGTATCGGTAAAATATGACATTTTTCATATTTCGGCCTTACGCAACTTAAAGCACGTTGAACTTTCCTCGGTTATTTATACATTATTTTAAAGTGCTCACACTGGTCTTTCAAACGACACTACTTTTGCCGTGGCAACTGAAATGTACAAGCTGTTTTTGGACCGCAAAAACGCTGAAAAACGTCAAAAATGCCTTGTTTTAAGGGCCTTCACTGACCTTACGGCAATAACTTACCACAAATTTAACATTCATTTTGTAAAGTTTCAACCTTTTATATTCCATATACAAAAAGAAAATTGGAGTTAAACAGTTCCTGGTAAGAGTTTTGGCTCACGGCAACTTCCATGTCTTGAAAATCCGCTTAATTTTTGATGCCGCACCTTCATCTTTAGGGGTCCATTGTCCATAAAAACTAAACAACTCAACTTTAGAGCAAAACATTCTGGATTTGGTCTTTCAATAAGATAATAAACATTTGGTAATTTTTGGGAGAAAATCTGAGAGGTCATGAATCACCTCATAATGCTAGGCATGACAGTTTCTCAGATTCTTGCTCTAAAACAAGCATTAAATCGACCCGAAATTGGTCTCTTTCAAAAATCCTGATCAAGGAAACGAAACTCTGAACGGTCCTGGGATCCCTCTTTGAAACAAAATGTTTAAAAGATTTAACGCTTTTACCTTCAGATAGAGGAAATGTAAATTATTTTCGACAGTATTAGTCATAAAGCAGCCCCAAGTACTCAGTACTGCAGAAATTAATCCAAAAACGGCTATCTGAAGGTTAGTAGAGAGCGTCGCATCTTTTAAAAAGCTTGGGCAAAAGAAAGATCCTAGGACCAAAGTAGCCCGCGGTTACGGTATTTCACAAAATTGGAAAGGTATTCTCCTTACGTCCCTGAATTCATTTCTTATATTGTTTTCTGTTGTTACTTAAATTAAAAACTGCATGAATATTTTCCCTCTATTTACGATTAATGCTGTTTCACCCACCAATGAAATGAATTTACGCATTTTTCAGGGAAAACAGGGTTCAGAAAGGATAACATCCTGGACACATTCTTAATATCATAGCATGTAGAAGCTTAAAGAATTATTTTTGTTGAACTTGAGTAGGCAGATGCGTCTCAGCCTCATCTTACTCCAAAAACCCGCCTTATGAATTACAATATCCGTCTTTGACATGCAAATTAAAGTCATCTCCAAAACGCCTACCTGTCCTTGGGAACACTCCAACACCCAATTTCTCCTCTATTTCATAAATATCGCCCAGGCATGGAAACCTTGACCGTACCTGTGTGCTACACCATCGAATAAATCTCTTTTTTTGCTCCATAACGCGTTACTGGAATTTGCATACGAGCTACATTAGCAAACGAAGCGTATTTTGGGCTGCTTATGAAGATGGCTATGCATGCTTGCCTTGATTAATGTTGCAGGCTACCGTTACTATACAGTTTTTTTTGTGGAGCATTAAAATTTGATCTGGTACTGAAGGATTTAATGATATCGATGTTTCCCAGCAAAGAATCGTAGTTAATTTATTTTGTGTTATTTTTATTTGGGGTTGTTTAGAAAATATCCCCAAACGCCTACACGGCATTTTATCAGCGAGCGGTTAAACAATATTTCTCTAGCTGAAAAGGACCAATGATGTCATTTCTGAATCTGCATGGTATAACGTTAAGCTTCGGCACAATCTCAACAGTTTAGATAATGTACACAGATATAAAAAAAACATTCTGTTCTTTTTTATCCAATTAGATTGGTGTAACTATGGCTGACACAAAGATGCGATTCAAAGTTAGATATTTCATTCTGTTTACCTATCAGGAGCCGGCCACCTTGTCTAGTGGTCAGATAAGTCCGACTAGGATAAGGAGATCCCGGATTCAAATCTCCTCAGAAACACGAGGGTGAGCAAATGATAATTCGAAGTTTACGCACATTTTAATATGAAGACACCCACTTAACAAAATTTTTTTATCGCCCTTTCATGCTGCATAATATTTTGTAACTGAAAAACTGACATAATTCATGCGCCCAAATGTAAATAACATTCAAATAAGAACACTCCGTTATTTTTCTTTCCAGCATTACCTAATTTAACTAAACCGCTTTGATGTTTCCGATCGCTTATGCATTAGCATTTCTTACTCAATGATTAAACATTACTTTCTCTCATAAGAAACATGGGTGTTCAATTGCGTTATGAATTATTTCCACTGATAGCTATTGTTGTTAACAATGCAGGATCTTTGATTTTTGAGACCCAGGGCAAAAAATTGAGACTACCGCTCGAACCAATCTTTCATCAGATTTTTATATCAAGATTCATCGGAAAAAAAACCCGCAGAAATTGGCTGATTTTTCTGCCTCCCAAAATATTTCACCGGGGACAAAGGATTCCGCTTACTCCTCCCTATATCTAGCACTGATTGTTAATATAGTTACCATAGCAACAATCTATTTCAAGAGGTAAATTCTGTTGAGTCTGTCTGAGTTGATGTAATTTCACCATACGGTATGCCTCCTCCTATTTCTTTATTTTTTTTTACCAGATACACAAAAAATGTTTGTATTTTATTGTTTTAACTACTTTTAATGGACTTCTTGTAAAAACAGAAAGTGCTAAAAATTCTTAATGCGACAACAAAATTTCTTCTAACTTGTGTTAGAAAGACGTATGAACTTATGGAAAATGCAAACACATTCTTTTCTCATTTCAACTTTATATGTGCAGGATTTTTAACAGAATGGAGTTGAATTTAAATGCTAGGCATGTACTTGATGCCTGAAAAATTCGTCACATAATTCCAATGGGTTTGAAAAAAAGGCATGCATACTTTCTAATAGTTTATTTTATTTTAAAATTAAAGTAAAATCTAGAGTGCTTGAATCGCATAACCTTCATAACACGTTAAAGTCGCTCATTGCAATAACTGATGAAAATTGGCTGATATCAAGTGTGTGGTGTTATAACACAGCCATGAGACTCAAGAGAGATAGTAACTCATTTCTCCTTGAAGCGTTATCTGTGGTCAATCTTTAAAAAGGGGGGGAGGGTGGGGTGTATGAAAGAATCTACCGCTGACGTACATGTTTTCTTATCCTTTCTCTTTTCATTTCTATCATTCTTATATTAATTACTGTACAAACTGGAGCACTCTATATTCACTACTGCTCAGAGCATCCCTAATAATACGTCCAAAAATCAGTACTCACTCATTACAAAGATAAAATCATAGACGAAAAACTGCCTGATATCTTGTTTGGGGTGTTTTAACACAACCATGGAAGACAATCGGCGGCATTTTAAATCATTGACCTTATCGAACTTATAAAAGAACTACAGGCTCAGGTAGTAGTGAGGTCAATTTTCAGAACGATGCATCAATGACTTTTTTTTTTCTCCCCAGTGATGAGCCATCCAGTAGTTGGTTGACCGCATTATAATACTTTCCTCGTCCACTGGACGTGTGTTAGATGTTTGGGAAGATACTCGTGCGAATGGCACGTGAAATGGTGGAGAAAGAAGATGATGGAGTTGTTAAATACAGGTAGTTTCAACGTTTAGGTCCAAAACAAATCAGTTTTTGTTTTAAATTTTAAACTTGTTTCTTGAACTCGACCCGTGCCTTTGGCGAAGTTTATCACAAACCATACTGGAAATAAGATAATTTATTGGTGAAAGACTCGTTTGGTGTGTTTTTTTG
>JAXGGA010011284.1:0-43080 GCA_038373865.1 Uloborus plumipes
TCCCCATTGCCCCCCGTTGGATTCTCGCCTGGTGTGAATAATATTCGATTTAATTTAAAGCGACAAAAAAAAAAAAAAAAAACTATTTTTCAACGAATATTTATGCAAAAAAAGTTTGAAGTAAAAAAAAAAAAAAAAACGACGACTGTCGACCGGCGCTTTTTAGAGTGGCGCACCGGGCATTTGCCCGAATGCCCACATGGCCAGTCCGACCCTGCGGATGTTCCATTTTAGAAGAAGAGTTATCACCTCCCACATTTTATTTAGCAGAGCAGTTAATGTTTCTTTTGGGAAGAAAAAACTTACACTCGCAGTCGTAAAACCTTTAAAAACCATTTTGAGATTTTGTATCAACTGTGTTAATATTTTATACTTTTATGGTGGTTTCCTTTCTTATTTTATTCCGGCTTCTAATGCCCCTGAACAGGTTTTTTTTTTTATTTTATTTTTTTATTTATTTTTTTTTTAATGAGGAAATTGAAATCTTATCATTCCTGGGGAAAAAAAGAATATTTGGTGGGGGAAAAACGGGTTGTTTCAAACTGGTGTATTTCCGTTTAGGAAAAAGTTAAAATTTTAATATTTTTGGCAATGTATTCAGAAATTTGAAATATTTACTTTCCAATGTTTTTTAGCTTAAAAAGTTTTTTTTTTTTATGTTCAGTATCCCACTTGAAAGCACTATTTTTAGTACTGCAAGCTGTTGGATAATTTCATTTCCACCTACACCAAAGTATTATTTACTGTTTTTCACAGTAAACTTACGCTTACACTGGACAGAATAAAGAAAACAATGTTATTAATAAGTGGAAATGTTAGAGGAAAAATGTTAATATATTTTCATTTAATGGGTGAAGCACACTATATGCGAATACAAATCTAAAATTAAAAGAAGCTACTTATCTTTTAAATATAACAATGTACAAGAAGGAGAAAGAAAAAAAAGAAGTTATTGAACTGGTTACAGCAATCATATATTATTAATTAAAAGCTAACGATTGAACGACTAAAAAAATGAGTGGGTTAATTTTTGGTGTTTGAAAGAAAGAAATCTACTCTGGTAGATATTTTTTGAATAGGTTTAGGAGTTGGGTGTATATTTCTGTTAAAAACGAAAAATATTGCGAATTGCATATAAAATTTAAAACACGTAACGTTTTTTTATGTTTTCAGAGAAAATAGACTTAATAACAATGTTTTAATTTGTAAAAAATCAATTTTTCCAAAATAAGTTGGAAAAACTGACTTTTTTCCACCGCCTCAAAATTTCCTGCAATTTTGTATTCTAATCGTTCTTTGAAATTTATTTTAGTAATAGCTGCGATGAATGAATATAAATAATGATCTGAACCAATTGCTTTAATTACAAATAAAAAATAATTTATTCAATAATGGGATTGCTGAAAATTATTTTGGCATACTAAATGCGAGCTTAAAACATAACAAACTTTTAAAAATATTCACCAAAAAGAAAAGAAAGCTATTTTATGTACTTTTCAAAAACAAACTAGCTGCGAAATCTAATTTGAATTTTACATTCCTATTAGCAGAAAAAAAGTTACTTAAATGTTCAAAGTAAGTTTTTGCAATAAACTGCGCCCTCTTGACCCAAATTTAAACCATCTCCAAATCTTGCGAAAATCAAAGTGCAAAAGAATTTAGGTCACATTTTCAACCTCACGTAAAACATAGCAAAATGTGCCGAAAATGAAATTCATCTCTTCATTCGTTTCAATTATTCTTTAAAACTTATGTTTTTCAGCAGACTTGGATAACAAAATTATGTACTAAAAATTCGCTTTTATGATTAGTTGTGAAAATTGTAAGCATCAAGTATTTTTTTGTATTAATGAACATTTTACAAAAAGTAAAATTCAAGTTTTCCAGCACCTCAGAACACAAGCAGAGAAGAAATAAGATGAACTAAAACACAAATTTTGTGCAACATAGAATTTCGAGTCAGAACCATTTAAAGAAAATAATTCCATTTCTCTGTAAATTCATAATTGGCTGTCCGGACAGGGTATTTTAAAAATAATAAAATGTAACAAAGTAATTATCTCTCTTAATCCAAATGAAGTACTAAAATTTTACAGCACTAATGTAGTTTGAGAGATAACATTTTTTTCCCTAGAAATTATCGAAGTCCTAAAAACAGTCCCCTGGCTGTTCCAGTTCTATATTCTAGGGCTTAGAGGCAATATTTCATAAAAAAACCTATTAAAACTACATTTATTTGGTTATTAACTTCTAAAAATAGAATAATGCAACTAGTATTTTTTTTATGAAATAAGGTCTAGTTACGTATTTCTAATACTTAATATTGTCATGTAAGTGCTGTCCGGAGTTTTTTAAGAAAGTCCTCTGTCAAAAATTCAAAGCTGCAATAGAAAAAAAAAATCTGTTACTCTTGAAAATGTTTTTTTGGCATGAAGTTAAACACAATCAGGGAGAAATTACCGAAATTGCTGAGAACGGTGTTGAAACGCTACTTTGTTTAGTTTTAGAGCCACATTTGAGATGAAAGTATTCAACTTGGTCATTGAGAAAACAGTCCTCTGATTTAATGTTAATTAGTTTAATAATAAAGCAAATTATTTATGATTTCCATGATTTATGAATTCATTTATCGGTAGTTTCGTTAGTAATTATTTTCCAATTATTTTGCAAATATTGCGCAACTAAGTTAAAATGCACAGTCCCCTGCCTAGCAATATGACAGGGGACTTGTACCCTGTCATGATTTATCAGAAAATCACGAATTTCAATTGGTCCTCTTTTGAACCAAAATAAAAGATTTATTTCCCGAGCCATAGTGTTGTAATTATACAAACGTTTAAAAAAATATGGCCGTACATCTTCTGTGTAGGGAATTAAGAATTTACAGAAAATCGCCTATAAAGAAAGAAATAAAGAAAAAAATAATTAGTTTTAAGCACACCATAAAATTTTTTAAATATAGTTAAAACACACACACAAGTTTAGATTTTATTTATTTCTTTATTTTTGGAAATCATTTATTTGAAAAACAAAATTGTTTGTAGATCTTTCGTTTGGACGAAAATTAAAGTTCTCCATATTTACTGAAATAATCAAACAAACCCTTGACTTCGCTTTTGAAAAGTGGATAACTGTGCTGAACAATAGATAGAGGAAGTTTCATGATGTCCTCAACAAAATTGTTGAGGGTGAGAGGACGCCTTTACTAGTTTTACTGCACAATAGAAATACAATTTTCTAAATATCCCAAATATAATAGCTTGGGGGGGGGGAGGGGGACTTACCAGACACCTTGACAAAGAATAATGATTTTCTGAGATCCTCAACATAAGTGCTTCGAAGGAGGGCTTTGGGGGGAGGCACTAAACCAAAATTTCTAGATTTCTAGACATCCAAAACGCACACACACGCACTGAGATGGCACTGAAATGGACAACCATAAATTTTATTACAAATAAAATATTATTCAGCAGTAACCAGAATTTTTAAAGGGATGTGTTTAATTCATACAACGTAAAAATGAAGTACATTACATGATCAAAAAGAGTCATTTAACCCCTTCCAGGCTCATTTTATTTCGGGATTACGAATAAAAAAATGTCAATTTTTTTTTTGCTTATTTTCATGAATACATATCTTTTTAAACATAATAGCATCATTCGCGTGCAACATTTCCTACACATAAATGTAAAAATATCTATTTAAATAAATGAGTAATTTCGGGATTACGGATAAAAAAATGTGAATTTTTTAATGCTTGTTTTCATACATACATATCTTTTTAAACATAATAGCATCATTCGCATGCAACATTTCCTAAAAATAAGTGTAAAAATATCTATTTAAATAAATTCGGGAAATACTGGTTGTGCAGTGTTAATTTTCAGTGCCCGAGCTACACTCGGGATGAGCCAGAATGGAACGTTTCACTTGCCCGAGTCCAGCTCGGGAAAAGCCGGGAAGGGGTTAAAAAACTAGAGTGTTTACAATTAAGGGAAAAATCGTAAATTTATCTTTTTTCTTCTTTTCTTTTTGGCCTGATGACTGAAACTAAATCTTTGAGTAGTAGCACAATGGCAAAAACAATCTGACATGTGACGCATTCCTTATCAAATTCTTTGCATAATTTTGTTTTTCGAAACAGCATTGCATTTATATTTAAGTAATTGCATACTTTCACTAGACATGAGCAGCAATGTTTTATGATGCTTTTTAATGCAATTTTTGGCATTTATGTGTTTTCGTAAAAAGAAGTGAATGAAGTTAATATGATTGTTTAGTATCAGTCTTTCTCTCTCCCTTTTCTCTTTTTAAGAATGGTATTCAACTGATTTGAATACGCGAACATCAGAAATTAGAAGTTCAAAACCACTGCAAAAAACTGAGATTTCTCTTGAATGCTAAAAAAATGCATCTTCTGGAATTTGAAATTGAGCATTTTGCTTTGAGCAAATTCTCGGACTTAACAATGATTTTTTTTTTTTTTTTTTTTTTTTTTGCCCCATTTCTCTTTGTTTTGAATCACAGCCGATGAAGCAAGTTTCATTTAACGTGCAAACTGTTATATAACTTACAGATGCTTTACTATAAGTTTAAAGCATTGTGACTGATCAATGCATGCCATTAATTTAAAAAAAAATAGAGAAGAAAGATACATATAGAAAATGGCATTTTAGTACCTCGTATTGATGTTGCTACCGTGTCTCAGCGTCAAATTTGAACTTAACATTCATAAAGATCATCTAAAACCGATATTATTTATTGGTTGAGTTTAGGCTCGTTGATTTTGACATGCCCTTTCGGATTCTAGAAAAGAATTTCCATTGCGTTGCTTCATAACCTTGAATTTAGATTTTACTGTCAGGAATTTCTCATGACAAGTATATAACGAAACTGCATGACATACAGTCATTCAGAGTCCATTTGATGAACGTTTCATTTTCAACTGTATTTCAACTCGAATTTTAGTAGTGTTATTGCATCTTTTGGCATAAATTTGAAGATAATCTCCTAAAATATAAAAATTAATACAAAATGGTATTATAATTTTTTAAAAATTTATTTATAAAAATTTCAAAAACTGTCTGAAACGAACTATTACCCGAGTTCAAAATTATCCTAATATTTGGATAATTTTAAGCCATTTCAGAAAATGCAACGGGAAGTAAGTTATTTCAATTTTTTTAAAAATGCAAATTCGAAAAGAAAAATTAAATTTCAAATTTATCAGAAACTGCCTTTTGTTATTTTGCAACGTATCAAGATTTCTGTAACTTTTGATATGATTTAAAATATTTCAGCGTGGAAGAGTAATTTCAACAATATCAAAAATAGCATCCAAATAGCTTCAAAGTTCTTTTAATGATGAACATTAAACATGCGAAAGCAGTTTTTAAACGACAAGACAAAAATAACTTAAATAAATAGTTATAATAATAAAGCACATGCGAGGGTAGAAATAATATTTTGTCAAAGAACGATTGATGCATTGAAAATAATTAAGTAACGTTAAGTAACACATTTTAGGATGAGAAAATAAGGATGGTAGAATGTAAAAGATAATCAAAACCATTTCAACTTGGAAAAACATCGGGATTTTTCAAGCAATTGTCATATTTCCCCCTTTTTGTTTTTAAAACTACAAAAGCCATAGGTTTTTGCTGATTTCACATGCCGTTATAATTCAACCGCGACGAGATGGCCGGTGTCAATCAAATGAGAAAACGAGTCCATTCCTTAAAATAGGTAGAATTTCTACCCATTCAAATTCCCCCATCAATTGTGAATCCCATTCCTCAATTTTCATCTGCGTATCACCCCTTCCTAAAAATGGACAATCCTGAAAAAAGGAGGAGTCATAGGCCATCTCTGCAAAGTGATGGATTATACATGTTTAGAAGCAAAAAAGCTCAAAATTCAGCTCAGTATTCAGATCAAAAAAATAAAAATATTCATTATTAGTAAAAAGAGTAATATCAGCAGATATATGTAAATAACTCTTTATATGTATGTAAATGCCACTGAAAAAAAGTTTTAATAAAACCTCATAATCAATAACCATTCATAATTTAATTTTAAGTCTTGATCTTCTGAAATACTTCACGTTAAAAATGTTTACTTTTTCGTAGGGAATATTGGAAGTACAATAGAACGCTGTTCTAGTCCTACTGTAGTTCCATCACCACGTTGGCTGCGCCCCAAAAGCAGTATTTTCAAATCAAGATTGACAAAATTTATAAATGAAAAAAAAAAAAACTTTACATGCATTCTATTAAGAAAGTTTCAGGTTTAAATCAATTTTTTATTATTAATTAATGAGTCCTCTAATTTATACCTCAAATTCAAAAGTAAAACTTAAAAAATTAGACAATTGTGATTACAAAAACAAAATGGACTATAACTTCCCTACAAGATGAAATAGGGCAGTGGCTGGTCTCCACGGCATTGCCAAATATGTCAACTAAAATATGCCATAATTTTCTAGTTTTAGTTTTCGAATTGTTGGCAAACGTCCATGTTTCATCATTTTAGATGCCAGTTGCAGCGAATTCCATCACTGTACCCCGTGTCCTACTCCTACTGTACGCCGATGTTCCCAACATATTTCAGTACTGGCAACTAATTTCCCGAAACTTGCACAAAACTGGTTTTATAGTTTGTCCCGCTAAATGCAACACTAGGCCTTCTAGTTTGAAAATATATAATCAAATTATAGTTTTAAAAAGCTAAAAAATACGCTTTTAGAGTTAATCAAACTATATTTGCTGGTACTCCGACTGATTTCCCTCTGATTTTCAAAATTATTGAATAGAGAGATTTACATGCACTTATAATGCATCAACATGTAATATAGTTTAGCCTTTAGTATTAATAATTGTACTAAATATATTACTTTTATATTTTTGCAGAGAACGTGACTTTTATCTTTTATTCAGAGTTACATACAAACAACTGAAACACTTATGATACATCAACATGTAATATAGTTTAGCCTTTAGTATTAATAATAGTATTAAATATATTATTTTTTATATTTGTAAAGAACGTGAATTTTATCTTTTATTCAGAGTTACATACATACATACAAACAAACAAACCCACATGTGAAACTAATAAAAGCGTATTAAAAAAGAAAAATCCTCAGACCCAAGACCAAATGATGAAAAATATGATTATTAGTATTATTTTTTTCTTTTTGTATTAATTTGTTTGAAACATTTATAAAACCAAAATTTTAATACAAATAATTCACCTAAGGTGTAGCTGGTGAGAAACACCGCTGTTATCTGGGAAGGAAAAGATAATGTTGGCGCCACTATTTTGACAGTTGAAGGGATCATAAAATCACTCTGGTATACAGAGCGTCGTTGGCTTGACATCTGATGTGTTGGTGGTCTTCCATATACACATCAACAATCTGATGACAGCACAACTGTTTTGTTTTTCTGCAGTGATCATCCTGTCTTTCATGAAAATGGAGATAAGAGTGCAGACATTTCAATTACAGAAGAAATGTGTTTATTTTGTATCTGTGCTGAGAATCTGTGCGTGTAATGATGAGTGATTTGTCGTACTGACATCAGAAAACGAATCACCTATATAAATGAGTTGCAATAGTCGATCTTTATGTATTTATGTGAATAAATCTACTGTCCGTCCTTGAAAGTTGTGCCTATACCAGAAAGCAACTTAACTTGACACTAAACGTCACTACGCGCGGAGCCAATAAGAGCTCAGAAGCAGTTAAGGATCTCCTCTAATTCGCCAAGTAGGCTGTGACGTTTTATCTAGCTCGTTTTTTATTCACTGACGTCACGACGCCAGTGTCAAGAAATCTTGCAGCGTAGTATAGCACTCGCGAACCTTTCCACTTAAAAAGGGGTGATGGGTTGTGAGTGGGAACTTTCCGAAGTTTTCAATTTGAAACTTGCATTTTTGCTATCCTTTTGACACATTCAACTAAACTATGTATTTGAAATTACATCGTTCTACTTTGCTTGATACGGCTCAAAATGCTTCATAACATTCTGCCCCGCCCCTTACTGTTATCTTACCTATCATCCCTATTTTGGTAAGATCATTGAAGACCTGACGCATGCGTAAACACGCGGAAGGTTTTGACTAAGAAAATCAGACAGTATCTGTACCTAAACTCGTTCTTGGAAATTTAAATATTTTTCGCTTTTTAACCGACTTCAACAAAGGAGGAGGTTATCAATTCAAAGCGTATGTTTTTTTTTTTGTTTGTTTGTTTGTTTGTTTGTTCGCACATAACATCTGATCTACTGAAACGATTTGGACGATTCTATTTTTAATCGATAGGAGATGGTGTAACTTAGGTACCATGTACTCATATGACGATATTTGTTCACTAGAAAAAAAGTTATTAAGGAAAACAGTAAATTTCATGTCATTTCCCCATTAAATGATTAAATTTTCAATCCATTGTTGCAAAAATTTTGTTGCCTCGCAACAGCAATATTAATAGTAATCATGATAAAAATTTTGAACCAAGGCTTCTCTGGAGTAAGTATGAAATATTAATAAGTAGTCGAATTTAATGCGATTTGTCCTAAATGATTAAATATGAAATCCATTGTTACAAAAGTGGTTGATATGAAACTGTAATAATAGTGATAATGAGAATTTTACATGAAGGCTTAACTAAATCAAACATGAAACTCATTAGCGGGAGCGTACGTAGTATGTGTTAAAATCTTAAGAACGACGAGAAACTAGAATTGCCTTGAAATATAAATTAGTTGAAAAGCCGTTGATATTTAAATGGCTTTAATTAAGCTAGTACACAAATAAATACCAAAGAATAACAAAGATTATTTTTTAGTGTCAATAGTTTAAAATTTTAGACGCGTTGATAGTTTCTTCCTTTTTTTTTCACAGTTTATTTTATGGAGCATTTACTTAAGAAAATTAGGTGAAGTTTCGTAATGGAAACATTACCTTATTTCATAAGTACACTTACACTAAAAAGAATAAAATAAAATAATTTTGGAAAAAAATGGAACCGACTTCATTTAGAAATTGCTCTAAAAAGTAAAAAATAATTTTTTTCTTTGAACACCATTGAAACTACTTTTAAACATAAGTTTTGAAGTCGGCGCAAAAACAATAGGTCAAATGATATTTAACCATATTTTGCCAACATTTTTCAGAGAACCCATTGAAAATTAAAAGCAGACTATTTGTACCATTACACGAATGTGTGGTAATGAATGAAATGTATGCGAATGCTCTTAAAGAACCTGGATCCATTAAACTTTATGTAGTTGAATTGTAGTTGCGTATGATTCTATACATTGTTTTTGCGCCGACTTCAAAACTTATGTTTAAAAGTAGTTTCGATGGTGTTCAAAGAAAAAAATTATTTTTTACTTTTTAGAGCAATTTCTAAATGAAGTCGGTTCTATTTTTTTCCAAAATTATTTTATTTTTTAAATAAAATTTTTCTGTTATAATTAAAATAAAAACAAAGAAAAATGTAAAAGTGTGGACAAATGTGTTGAAATAACGCACAGCAAGTATTTTTTTTATTATTTATTTATTTAGTTACTTATTTTTGTATATGCATAGAGCAGTAACATTTTTTTGGAATGATAATTTCTCAAAGTAATTTCAGATAAAATCACTTTGAATGACTGTTCGAATTAATGCTTTTATTAGAAGGGCTCTCATTAATGTCTTTCATTTAAATAAGCTGTTTTTTTATAAAAATATTTCAGTTGCTATTTGGAGAAATCCATTTCCATATAAACTCGCTTTTAGAACTTTATGAGAGTTCGTTTTAGCCACATTTCTTTCAAGAAAGAAGAATATACACAACAGTGTAATGTAAAAATTACAGTTAGTAAGTAAATGTGCTTCCTTTATGTCTATATGTAATTTTTTTTTTTGGAATGAGGATTTATGAAAGTAATTTCAGATAAAACTAGTCTTAATGACTGTATTTGACGGCACTTTTATCAAAAAATAATTTCATCGAAACACTTGGAGGGCGAAAATTTAAATGAGAAGTGTAAAAACTATTTTAATTGTTAGGTTATTAAAAATTCTCGTAAATGCTCTTTTATAAATTAAATTTTTATCTCACTTGCTTTTAGTCAAAAATTTTCATGTGTTACCTTTTTTCTTCAAAGAAAAAAATGTGATCACCAGTGTAGAAATAAGTTAGTATCGAATTAATGTCATCTTACTACTATTATATATGCGAAAGTTTGTATGGATGGATGGATGGATGTATGGATGGATGTATGGATGGATGGATGTATGTTTGTTCCTCTTTCACGCAAAAACTACTGAATGGATTTTGATGAAACTTTTACCACAATGTAGCTTATACATCAGAATAACACATAGGCTATAATTTAAAACGATATTCAAAAAAGTTCGATCGGTAGCGCCTTTTTCATTCCAATTTAAGGTACATATTTCTCATAAATCAAAAGGCATTGACATAACTAATTCAGTATTTAGTGTATCATTATTCAGTTTAAATTATCAGCTTTCATAAAAAAATGGAAGACTTTAAAAATTGATTAATTTTCACGTTTCATGTGTAATCACACGAATGACATTTAAGAATAGTTTATATATGATAAAACAACCTTGAAATGATTGTTTTTTTTTTTCTTTTTTTTAATAATTAACATTATGTATTCACAACACGCACATCTTTTCTTTATTTTTCTTTTTTCACCAACTTTATGTTGTTATTTGGAAAAAACTTCAAATGAGGTACAAATTCATCCATTGTGTAAATTCGCGACACGTATTTTCAATAAACGTAGAAGTAATTTTCATATTCTAGTGTTATGATTCCAACTTAGTGGTGCTACATCGATGAAAAAACATCGATGTTTGAAAACATCGATGTACTACTCTCGAACACTGATTTGAAGTTGTTAAAATATCTCGTCCTGTAATATGATATTCTATACAATATAACACAAGATCTTGCGATGCTGTGCAAAATAAAAATGAGTTTTGGCATTTTGAAACTTTTTATTCATTTATTTATTTTGTATTCAAAGTTGCACTACTTTTGAGACAATAATTTCCTTTCCATTACATTTCTCATATGGTTACATTAAGTGACAAGACATTTTTCAAACTTAATAATTCATTTTAAAGGGTTTAATTGTAATTAATCCTTAATTTTAAACAACCAAGTAACATTTTTGGAAGTTTTCTTCAGTTTTATGACACACCATTAAAATGTGAGTGGGACAGTTAAAAATAGAAATATTTTTGTTCAAATTGCCCTGAATGTCTGAAGAGAAACAAGTTTCTCACTAAAGCTGTTTCACAACTCACTCAAGTGTCATACCGTGCAATAAAATATTTCTCGCACACCATCTTCCTAATGTGGGGAGAAACTTTTTCCTTTTTTACCCCGTTTTGAGCCATTTCCTAAGCAGATTCTTCAAAATAAATAACTAAATAAATAAGTATAAAATGAAAAATAAATATGTGAATAAGCAAATGAATAAATAAGATGAAAGAAAAAATAAATAGATGAATAAATAAATGAATAAATAAAATAAATAAAAATAAAAAAGCGAGGAAAAAAACTATTATTCATTTCAGTGTTTTTTTTTTTCTTTCTTCCCCGACTTATCCCAGTTAAATTTTTTTCATAAGTTATTTCCCCACAATTGTCTTTCCATATAAAATAAGTATTTTGCTTCAAACTTCCTTGTTTTCCTCAAAACAAGTGAATTCCACAAAAGAAACGAAGGCTTTCAAAATATTTTGATTTTAATCGCGAAGGGGCCCGGGGGGGGGGGGGTGAGCAAGCCAAAATATGTGGAGCAAGACCTCAGCATCCATCCTGGATATGCTCAAGATCGCGACAACAATAAAAACGCAATTAGTATTATTCTAGTCTAATGCAGGAAGTACATGGCTCTGAATGGTTGCGTCAAGTTAAGATTTTATTTTCAACAGGCACGTTAATCTTTTTGTCTACTAATGGGACCACAAGTACGATTCAGTTGGAAAACCTAGCAATTTCATCTTGAGCTACTCATAGTTGACACAAAATATTCATGTATAGGTCACTCCAGGCCCGTCATTTAGGGGGCAGGGGCGTCGATTGCCCCCCCTCCCTGACTTTGGGAAATCAATGTATTGGTATAGAAGTGAACGTGGTTTTTGCCACATTTTGGTAAATTTTACATTGTGTATGCACCCTTTGCCCCCCCCCCCCCTGGAAAATTTCGAAATGACGTCCCTGGGTCACTCGCTCAGAAATTCATTTTCACGTTTTCGTCATAATTTACGAATGTTTCAGAACTTTTCATACTTTTAAGGCTTAAATATTTTTCAGAATAGAGCTAATAAGCAGAGCTGCCAACTTTTGAAAATCTACATTCGTGGCAGAGTTTTTAATATGTTTCTTGCACGTTTAATGTACTAAAATGTGTGCCCATGGCTGGTAAAAAATAAGCAAAAACTATTTCGAGGCAAGCAAACAAGTTCCGATTTTTGTGTTTTAAAAAGAAAAATATCCATTTGATTTGAATTTCTATTAAAAATAACTTCACGCAATTATTTTTAAGTTTTTCTCCCTGTGAGTTGCGTCATTTCAATTGCCGAGCTTAGGGGAAACGGTATAGTTATTGGTCACTTAAGCGACATCGTATTTGTATGCTTGAATTAAAAATTAATTAAATATTTCTGCATAAATAAAAAATACTTAATGTGGAACTATATTAATGTATTTTAATACTCATACTGTCTGTAAACACTTTTTCAAATACATTATTAGGAAAAAGTCAACGCAAAAACAAAAATGTCAAATTGATAGTAATTGGCCACCTTGTAATAGCTATTGGCCATGAAACCGTACAGTTATTGGCCATGTAAAAAATTCAAGGTTTTATTGGATTATTTGTATGTATGAATATGTTATGCCTTTACATGAATATAGTATACCATTATATAAATATATTATACCATTGTATCAATATATTATAACATTACGCCATTCTATGACTATTATACCACCGTGCAGGTAATATACCGTTAATTGAATATATTTTCCATTCATTAAGTATATTATAACATTATAGCATTCAATTTATTTCTCCATATCTTTCTTTTCTATTTTTTGACTTCTCCTTACTTGTTTTGTCTTTGCAAAAACATTTTCTTTCCATACGGCTGCTTGCCCATTCCGTTTTCTTTTCTTTTCTTTTCTTTCACACACTTTTTGCTGATTTTCTTGTTCTTTTTTTTTTTTTTTTCTCAATTTTGCTGCTTTTTAAACTCTCAGAAATTACAAAGAATGTTTTTTTTCTATCCTACTTATAAATTTTCTTTGTTTTTTTGGCACATTTTGTTTCGTGGCCACGACAAAATTTTAATTTTTAAGAATATATTATTATATTACACTGCAAATTCACTTATTAGACATCACAGCTATACATCTCATATAGGATTTTAAAAGCTGTAAATACATAAAGTTCTTTTAAAATGAATCATAAAAAAATCTACAGTCTTATCATTTTTTTAAAGAAAACGACCGGTTTTTGCTTGGGCTCCAAGAAATCATAAATCACAAAATGACCTAAATCACCAAGCACAAATTTGTTCATATATGTTTAACATTTATTATTTATGCTACCTTCACCTATTTTTTAAACCATCTTTTAACCAAAAGGTTGCTTGTGTTTTAGCATCAAAGTTCAAATGGCCAATAACTATATGGGGGCCAATAACTATACCGTTTCCCCTATTTTCGTTTTAAAGTTGTAGAAAATTTGTCCCTGTAATCAATTGTAATACATCGAACTAAGGTTATTTTTTAAAATTTTATTTTTTATGTGTGATTCCTTCACTTCTGTTTTAAAAGCTAGAGAAAATAAAATAATGCATGAAAACCGAACAACCATAAGTTAATTCCAACCATAAGTTTAAGAATATTTGGATGTTTTGAAACATCACACTGAAAAAAAAAAAGCTGTTTTTACTGTATAATACTGGCAGCAAAGGTTTCAGTTTAAAACTGCAAAAGCACTGTAATAAACTATACAAAAGCACAGTAATAAACAGTGAAAATAGCTATTTTACAGTTTGTTACTATAAAACTAGCAATTTTACAGTTTGTTACTGTAAAATTAGCAATTTTACTATAAAATTAATTGCATTATACTGTAAAAACAACAGTATAATACTGGCAGCAGAGGCTCCAGTTTAAAACTGCAAAATGCACTGTAATAAACTACGAAACTAGCAATTTTACAGTTTATTACTGTAAACTAGCAATTTTAGTTTACTACTGTAAAATTACAATTTTTACAGTTTATCACTCTATAATTAACAATATTAGTTTATTACTGTAAAATTAACAATTTTACAGTTTATTACTGTAAAATTTACTGTTTTATACTGTAAAAACAACATCTATTTTTTACAGTAGAATGTTTTATCATCGATATCGCACCCCTACCATAGATATATTAGTTTTCCAAAAGCTGAATATGCTTGTAGTAGGTGTAGGCCGATCGCCATAGATGGAAAACATGCGACCAAAAATAAACTAAGCGACCGCGATATTTATGGTTAATGCACAACCTTGACACAATACGCCTGTGGGTCAAAAACACTTTTGATAAATATGATATTTCAACCAGTGGTTGGAAAAACTACATTTATTTTGTAGCGAACTACAACTACAACTATCTTTTATTGGCAAAGAGTTACATCTACTTATATAGGGGAGAATTTTTTTTTAGAGTCAGTCATCAAAAAATTTCATCTTTCAGTAGATAGTGAGGCTAATGACAGTGATGTAGAACATAAAGTAATAACCCAAGCAGAAGCACTCAAAGCATTAAATGTAAATGCGTAATCTTTGCAGTGGTTGGAAAAACTACATTTATTTTGTAGCGAACTACAACTACAACTACTTTGTTATAAATGTAGTTAACTACAACTACAACTACTTTTTATTAAATGTAGCGACTACAAACTACTTTTGAATTGTAGTCGCTGTTTTGCTAATTTTTAAAAAATCTCTACTAATAATAAAGCTGAAAGTTTGTCTCTCTGTCTTTCCTTCTGTCTTTCCTTCTGTCTGTCTGTCTGTTACGCGCGTAGCGCCAAAACCGTTCGGTCGATTTTCATGCCACTTGGTACAAAATTAGTTTGTAGCATGTAGTTTTGCACCTCGAATCGATTTTTCGAAAATTCCATTTCGTTCTTTTTCTATTCGAATTCTTAGCGGAAATTCGATAAAATAGGGAAGAAATATTTTATACACATTTTCAAGTCTTATGTCATTCGAAAGCTTGAAATTTTCTGCACAAAATGAAGTTTTTTCGAAGTTTCTACGATCATCAGGAGAGCTGTAACAATTGTTTTTAGAATCCCGGAATTCAAGGCTTACCTTCAGTAAAGCAAGCCAAACGATTCTAAAATGGTTAATGAAATGAATTATTTTATCAACGGAAATCAACTTTTCATGCTGTTACTATGGTTACGTGTTCATACTTATTTTTGTTTCGTTTTTTTTCCAGGGTTGCCAGAAGTAGTATTTTTGATACTACGGTAGTATTTTTTCGGCCCAAATAAGGAGCGTAGTATTTTTCTGGCCACCCTGTTTCCAATATACTAATGACTTAATTAAAAGATTTGGCGGATTTTTTTTCCATTTTTATAGATTTCGCATTTCAGCAATATTGATTTTGGCAACGTTTAGAAACAGTAGTAGGAGCGTCTATCGCCCATTTAGCGAGAAAGGGGTACCCAAAGCACAAAGATTAACCAAATATCGTATAAATTGTGACATTGCAACGTTCTTTTTAAAGTGTTTCATTTCGGAAAATGTATTGTTTTGTTTTTAAAGCTGGGAAAGGAAACTTTCTTCTTCTTTCAAATTTTGGTAAGATTTCTGTTGGTTTCTGTGAGCAACAAAATTGTTCTTATTTTCTCTTTTGGCTTATTTTTGTGCATCTCCAGTTGGGGTTTCATTTGAATGTCACAAGGGGATGCTTTACCCCTTTTTTTGGAGTTAATCAGTGTTAATTTCAATGCAGATGAATTGGCGCGACCACTTGGCGATATATCGCCAAGCCTTTGGTCGCGAAGTATTTGTCGCCAATTTGGCGACATATCGCCAAGTTGGCGAATTTTTTTTTTATTTGGACTCAATTTGGCGCTATTAGCGATATTTTGCCAATTTGGCGACAAATTTGCGATTTTTTTAAAAACTTTTTTTTGGGGGGGGGGTTCAATTTGGCGCTATTGGTGATATTTTGCGAAAAATTCACTGAATGATGTTAAAATCGGCGATATTTTGGAGATTAATCATTGTAAAACATTTTTTTGCATTTTTCCGTGGCAAACTAGGGATATAAATGTTTGAATTGTTATCTTACTCCCTCCAAGCACTATTTTAGCACTTAAGGCATCTACTAAGAAATGTACACGTAAAAGGAAGTAGTGTAGGGCCCATACCAAATTTTTATATCATACTTAGAAGGAATTGTAGTTGAATTATAACTAAAATAGAGTATTTTTTCTGCTATATTAATTATTTTACAAATGAACTTTTAATTTTATACCACGGGCAAAGCCGTGCGGGTACCGCTAGTAGATAAATAAAAAGCATACACCGTTTGAGGATTGACCGAAAAAATTTGAAAAGTGATTTACATTAATAAATTAAATCATTTGAATATGGAATAGAACTAGGAATTGTTTTTGAATTTATTTATTACTTTTCCTTTTTGTCCCCCCCCCCCTTTTTTTTTTGTTAAAATTTGTCCTTTTTAGATTTTTTTTTACAATTTTTTTCCAATATTATCCACAAGAAAGGGCTCAAACGTTGAAAGATTGAAAGAATTCAACGTTCAATTTTTTTTTTAAATTGCTTGCCAGTGAATATATAGGAACATGGAAATTATTTGAAGGAATATAAAAATTATGATGCCTAACAAAAAAATGACGTCAAACAGATAGAATGTATTTTGTCAAAAGAATGTATCTAAGATCAGCTCATATTTTTATAGTTCTTATTTCTCATTGCAGGCGCTGCTGTACTCGTGCAAGATTTGCACCAGTCGGATTCGGTTAAAATTCCTTTTTTTTTTTTTTTTTTTCCTTCGTTCTCTTTTTTTTTTTTTTTCAAATTTCTTTCATTGATTTATTTATTATTTTAATTTAAAAGTAGTTTCCAGAAATCACTACAAACTACTATTTATTTGTATCGCGCTACTCACTACTCTACTTTTTTTTTTTAAGTAATGCGCTACACTACAAACTACTAAAAAATGTAGCTACTACAGTAGTTTCGCTACTTGTAGCGCGCTACTTCCGACCACTGATTTCAACCCACCCACAAAACCTAAATACTTACTTTAAAGACCAGCTTGAAAAAAAAAAAAAGAAAGAAAGAAAGAAAGAAAGAAGGAAACCCATACTCTAGTGGGTTTGTTTGGGTTTTATTGAATTCAATGGAAAATTTCATACTTTAAGTATATTTCTATATAGTTTTTCAATATAAGTGTACCCTTTTGGTAAATATTTCTTAGACTATCTTTTCAACATTACTTAGTTAATTTTGTCTTTAATATTCATATTAAACAAAGAAAGAGAAATATATGCAATCAATGAAGCATTATGTCAGTTTTTATTATGCATTTCGTTTTGCAAAACAATAATTCACATAAAATTTCTATTATCTTAACAAATTTCTAAATAGCAGATCTAATAAATAGAGTCAATTTGGAAAAGAGTCTTGGTGTTCCATGTAAATAAACTTTTACAAAATATATACATTTAAGAATCACTCTCAGTATAAGAACAAAGTGTTTGAAGTAGATAGTTTGCATGCTGTTTAAATTATTCTCATAAAAAAAGAGTAAAAAAATCCGTGCAAGAAATGATTTGAGTTGTTAGTTAGAAGTTTCAACTTTGCTAGTTATGGAATGGAAAATAAACTTCAACTTGCGGCAAAATTCAGAATACGTTGAGACAAGATTTATAAACAGAAACTTGGATGATCAAGATTACTCAGTCAGTGAAAGCTTTAATGTGGTGTTTAAATATGAAATGCGAATTTTCATTCAATAACTGAACATTTGGTTAGCTGAAGTAACCGAAGAATTTTCATCAAACTTTTTTTACTTCTGGTTTAGTTTATTTTATTTCTTATTTACTCGCCTCTTGGAATTGACATGTTACAGTCAAACCCGTGCCGCGACGTGCAACGAGCATATCTGTAAGCTCGCTTTTAAAGAATAAAACTCTGTGAAACTAGTTTCACTGCCTGCAGAGTGTTAGTACAGGAAAAGCGATCAGACCCCCTGTGAATGCTAGAGAGGTTCTCACTTCTCACCCAGCTGCTGTTGCTGTTTTGGGTGTATCACGATTTTTTTTTATTTTTTTTGGAAATTCAAAATTTCAAGTTGATAAAAAGTTGTCACTTTTTTACATAGTTATCAAAAAAAAAAAAAAAAATATTTTGAAATTGAAAAATATTTAGGTCTGCCGGGTTTATCTTGAAGTTTCAAGTTTTTTAGTAAAAACTATGATTTTTTTTTAAAAGTATAAATTATGTGTAAAGCAAAAATAATTATTTAAGTGCAAAAATGGACTACTTAAGGAGTAATCTACCAATAAAAATGCATTGGAGTTAAAATTTAACTTTTAGGTTTCCAGAAATAGTTAGGAAAACCTCACATTTTCGCTAGTCAGTCATGTTTTTAGAATATTTACCCATCCTACAGAATAATTTTTATTATTGTATTAATAGTACAAACATTGAAGTACAGCGCTTTGAAATAGTGAGATTGGTCCATTTTTCCATTCAAATAATTATTTTTCTTTACACATAATTTATACATTTTCTAAAAAAATCGTCCTTTTCACTAAAAAATGTGAAACTTCAAGGTAATCCCGGCAAATCTAAATATGTTTCTGCTTCAAAATAACACAGGCCGACGATGAAAAAACTTTTTTAATGAAAATACCTTATTCTTATGTTGTTTAGGTTGCTGAATCCAAATATGATGCTTAAAAAGTTGTATCACCCACCATTTATTCACATTTTATAGTTACATTCATGAAATAAAGAAACATTTTTAGAATTTAACAGCTTTTTCATAGTTAAGATAACATGAAAAAAAAGGTCTAATGAACAAAGATGATGTTGGCAGCACTGCTGAAACACATGCTACAACATGATGGGGGATTACTGTTGGTCACTTCACCGGGAAGTTCAGCAAGCTATTCATCGCAGGAAAAGCTACACAAGAAGCTTCAAGGAAAAAAGGGAAAGAAAATATAAAGCAATTCCAGTTGACAAGTGAACCTTGTATCATCACATAAAATTACTATTCCAAGTATTTTACTGTAAATACAAACCATTTTTACGATTCTACAGTGTTTCATTGATTTCTCTATATACTGTAAATGGGTATTAGACTATATAATAAAATACATTTTGCTTGGAAACTAAGGGTGATACATAAAAACTACAAGCAGATTTGGATTCAGCACATAAAAATCTATCAAGATCAGCTATTAAAATTAAAAAAGTTTTCAAAAAGGTTTTTTTTGTTGGCCTGTGTAATTTTTTTGGTAACATGAATATAGTGGAAACTTTTTATCAACTATAAATTTTGAATTTCCAAAAAAAAAAATCGTGATACACCATACTGTATAAGCGTTTCTATTCGCCTGAAAAGTTCGAACCGTTTTGGAAATAAGTCTAAGAAAATCACGTTTTCCCTTAACGCATTTTAATTAAAACTTAGTGTACAACAGTCGTACCCAATTTTTTTCTGGCCAAGGGCCGCACCTCATATTGACATCATTCTCGTAGGCCAGAACACATGTAAAATTTCAAAATATTTTATTCTTTTCCAAATAACATGGGAGAATATAGAACACGAAAGAAAATTACAAACCAATAAGTGTTACATGTAATATATCGCCAATATACTAAATGTTGCTTTCATTACTTGATGCTTTTTTTATTGAATGGCATGATTTCCGGGAACCAATATCTGAATATTTGACACCAAATTTGTGACTTTGTCACTTTTCGTGCTTTTCGAATTTTAAAATTGAACAACACAACGAGTCACCCATATCAGATACGCTGGCCCGATGTGGCCCACGAGCCGTAGATTAGACACCACTGTCAGAAAAAAAAATGTTTCTGCCGAATTGAAGTTTTCTCAGTCAATTACAGCAGCTATGTTTTGAGAAATTGTTTTTATTCTTTTGAAAGATTCTTTCCTTTTTTCCCTTTTCTTTTCAAATGCCCTTTCTCCGTACTTGATTACTCCTGGTTTCTGAAAGTTATAAATGAATGCTAAAATAAGTGCTTTTTTTCAGGTTATCTTTTCTGACGTTTTATTTATGCAAAAAATTGTACAAAGAGTAATAAATTGCAACGCTTCAAGAGGTATACCGTAATACATGACGTAATCAGCAGTAAATAAATTATCTATGTAGTAAGACTTGTGTGCAAGTGTAATATCAAGTACAACATTGTAATCAATAATTGCACCAAAAAAAAATGTTTAAAAAAATCGTATTCTAAATTAATTCGTATGAATATGTGTGGTATCAGAAATCATCAACTTCGATATTATTTAAACATTTAAAGAATAATTGTACAGAATTACCCTGTCTAAGTGTTTGAAGTTAAGTATTATTACAAAAACGTACGAAAGAAATAAATGCAAAAAGAAAAAGAAAGAAAGAAAAAATCTAATCCTAAAGAAATTCGCCCCTCCTAAATGAAAAAGAGAAAGATATGAAAACCTTTTATTTTAATGGAAAAAAGCAGATGACAACATTTATTAGCACATGGGACCTAGTGTGATTTTTACTTGGCTTGTGTATAAATCAATGCTCAATCCATCCTTTCATGAACCAAGGGTCCCAAAGGGGGGGGGGGGGATATTGGCGCAAAATTTTGGGGCAGGGGATTTTTTTAACTAACTTATTCATTTATTTAAATTATTTATTAATTTAATTTTTTAATTTAAATTATTTCTTTATTATTATTTTTTTTGTGTGTATGTGGGTGTGCTTGGAATGTCTGGAAGGGGGAAAAAAGCGATAATATTCTGCGCATAATTAGTACTTTTAAAAAGTTAATATATGAAAAAATAATCGTTTTATTTTAAAAATAAATAAATGGTATTTGAAAAAAAAAAATAAAACAAAAAAGAGGGGTAAAAATAAAAAGCACAAGAGAGTGGAAAAAAAATTTGGTGATGAATTCGCGCCATTGAGCTTGGGGGGGGGGGGGGGGGGGGTTCACCCCTGTCGTGTGGACTACGAGAAATATCAGCATGCAATCACAATTCCGATTAATTTAATTCCGCATCTGTTGATTTTTAAATCTAGAACAAGGGCCCTGAATTCGTCACGCAATGGCAATAGATCTGGCTGCTCTCGCCATATATCAATCACAAAGCGAATAAAAGAAGCTAACGCCAGCCAACAGTAAAATGAAAAAAAAAGGCCCTCTAATGAAAATAAACTTGAGCGTTCTTTTCTTTATTACCAAATGAAAAGTTTCCTCCTCCGTATTGAGTGTGTATTCAGTTGTGCGCTAGAACTTTCTGACAGTTAAAGGAAAATTCACGAACGAAAGTTTTTAATTAAACTGCATTGCATAGGATTATGTTGACTTGATAGATGCATTATTTATAATTATGCTGTGTGAGCGTCAGTTTGTTGAAGAAAAAATAACTTGCTTGATAATACAAAAGGTTGATTTGATATGTAACCTTGTAAAGAGTCCATCAAGTTGCATATTCACTGTTCCGTATCTGTCAATAATTTATAATTTATATCATTTGAAAACTCGTTTTGTTTTCATCAATGCAGCAAACGAATTCAGTTCTTTACGAGTAACAGCTAGCTGTTTGTCCATTGAAAATCGAGACTGTCGAAAACCATTGTTTCATGCACCCATATCTGTTTTCGACGTTGCTTATTCTTTAGCTTCGACTCCAGATTATTTCAAGAACCTTTTCTGAAGGGTTAAACAGTAATTTCATTTCAGAATGTGCATAAAAAAGTCTTGCAGTTATTTTAGTTTATTTCAAGCCCTTCATTTCTTTAATAAGAAAATTTTAAATTACAATTACCAGCGGGTGACCGAGCTCCGCTCGAGAAAAACAGGTATCGAAGCGAACTCGAAGATTTAAATTTTCAATTGTGATTTATCAAAACAATACATGCCGTAAGAAAATTTGTGAAACCATTGGTGAAAAAATAACCGGTTAAAGTGCACCATTGTAAACTATTCTAAACAAAGTTAGAGTTTGGAAAGGGAACTATTCTATACAAAGATTAAGTTTGAAAAGTCATAGGAAATAAAATGTAATTGATAATAAAAAAAACTATACAATTAAAGAAATGGTACAAAGTGAGCAGCGTAAAGATTGAAGTGTGTTGAAGTTCAATATTTTTGACAAATTTATTTAGAAAAACCAAACCTCGTGATTCCTCGTGGCCAAAAACCCCAGACCCCCAAGTTTACCGGAGTTAATTAATTCTGGGGCGATTTTCGACTTGGCAACCATTCCTCGTATTACCCCTAACGTGTACCAGGGGACCGAGCCCGCTCGGTTAAAAAAAAAGAGGTTTGTAAACTCGTGTTTTTTTCTAAAGTGCGAAGTACTTATTTAGACAAACTTGAAAAGCATTTTTGAGCCTTTGGTTGCAATTACGTATTCAAAACAGCCGTAATTTATTTTTAAAAACACAACCCTATTTAATCCATGCTCACCGTAAAATCACACCTAATTTCATTTCATTTGGCGCCGAAGGCGCGGGAGGCTTTGATGCGAATGGATGCAGAGTCTCTGTTCTCCAGTACGCATTTGGTTCCAGTTGGTTTTGACTTTCACTTCACTTCACACTCCAGGTCCCCTACCCCCCCCCCCCCGTACATACCACAACTCGCTTTTTTACCGGGATGGGGCCCTGAAGAGCGCTCTGTTCATTTTTGAAGAAGGCCCAAGGGCCGAGTAAACCCTTGGCCCAGCACACCCCAGAGGTTTCGTTTCACTTGGAGGATTTTGTGACCACGAACATTTTTAACGTCCCCCAGCAACCATTAATGAAGACGGTGGATCTTTGATCGGCGGCTTGATCGACCCGAGACCCTCCGGTTACGAGTCCGACGACTAACCGATTGGACAACTGCGGACTCAGGCCCCTATTTTGACGAGCCGACGCATCAAGATTACCACTTAGGATCCAGCGCGTTTGTGAGGACTGTCTTTTCTGGCCAGTTATCGCTTTTTGGTAACTTTTTACGTAAATTAACAAAGCTTGGCAATGTCCCGAAACTTTGCTCTGGTAACCCTAATTTCTCAACAATGAAAAATGAAAGTGAAAGTTAATAAGTTGGATCCAAAGTGGTGAAACTTAAGCTTGATGCGTCGGCCTGTCTATATAGCGGCTCTACCGCTGCCTAAGGCCCCTATATATACGAGCCGGCGCATCAAGATTAAGTTTTACCACTTTGGATCCAGCGCGTGTTTGTGTGTTTGAGTGGTTGTCTTTTCTAGCCAGTAATCGCGTTTTGGTAATTTTTCACTGTGAGCAATTATTAGCGGAACGTGGATTTGGCAAAGCTTAGCAATGTGCCAAAACTTTTTTCTGGTAACCCTACTCCACAACAATGAAAATTTGAAAGTAAAAGTTAAGGAATTGGATCCAAAGTGGTGAAACTTAATCTTGATGCGTCGGCCTGTCTATATAGCGGCTCTACCGCTGCCCATACCCAATTCTAACTTTATTTTGATCGATCTCTTTTAAATTTCCAAAACAATAACGATTCTAACGTGTTGCCAAAAATTATTTGCCAAATACCATAAAAACATAAATTTACGCTGATGTGATTAAATATGAAATCCATTGTTAAAACGTGGTTGCTATGAAACAGTATAACAATAAGAGTAATCATAAAGAAAATGGCGTAGTAAGAAATCTTCTCAAACTTATAATGAATCCTATCTGTAACTTCGAACTTTTCGACCGTAGCGCTTCAAAACCGGTGCCAATCGATTCCCCGTGGCCAAAAACCCCAGACCCCCAAGTTTACCGGAGTTTATTAATTCTGGGGCGATTTTCGACTTCGCAACCATCTCTCATATTATAGTATAGGATATAGAGAAAAATTACAACGTAAAATAGGCACAAATAAGCAGGGATACTGCAGACACGTGTTTCGGCGTTACAAGGAAAGCCTTTTTCAATGCAAAAAAAAATGTTGAGCTTATGAATGCACTTGTCGGATGTCTGTGCATCCATAAGCTCAACATTTTTTTTTGCATTGAAAAAGGCGTTCCTTGTAACGCCGAAACACGTGTCTGCAGTATCCCTGCTTATTTGTGCCTATTTTACGTTGTAATTTTTCTCTATATCCTATACTATAATATGAGAGATGGTTGCGAAGTCGAAAATCGCCCCAGAATTAATAAACTCCGGTAAACTTGGGGGTCTGGGGTTTTTGGCCACGGGGAATCGATTGGCACCGGTTTTGAAGCGCTACGGTCGAAAAGTTCGGAGTTACAGATAGGATTCATTAAAAGTTTGAGAAGATTTCTTACAACGCCATTTTCTTTATGATTACTCTTATTGTTATACTGTTTCATAGCAACCACGTTTTAACAATGGATTTCATATTTAATCACATCAGCGTAAATTTATGTTTTTATGGTATTTGGCAAATAATTTTTGGCAACACGTTAGAATCGTTATTGTTTTGGAAATTTAAAAGAGATCGATCAAAATAAAGTTAGAATTGGGTATGGGCAGCGGTAGAGCCGCTATATAGACAGGCCGACGCATCAAGATTAAGTTTCACCACTTTGGATCCAATTCCTTAACTTTTACTTTCAAATTTTCATTGTTGTGGAGTAGGGTTACCAGAAAAAAGTTTTGGCACATTGCTAAGCTTTGCCAAATCCACGTTCCGCTAATAATTGCTCACAGTGAAAAATTACCAAAACGCGATTACTGGCTAGAAAAGACAACCACTCAAACACACAAACACGCGCTGGATCCAAAGTGGTAAAACTTAATCTTGATGCGCCGGCTCGTATATATAGGGGCCTTAGGCAGCGGTAGAGCCGCTATATAGACAGGCCGACGCATCAAGCTTAAGTTTCATCACTTTGGATCCAACTCATTAACTTTCACTTTCATTTTTGAGGAATTAGGGTTACCAGAGCAAAGTTTCGGGACATTGCCAAGCTTTGTTAAATTTACGTAAAAAGTTACCAAAAAGCGATAACTGGCCAGAAAAGACAATCCACACACACGCGCTGGATCCAAAGTGGTAATCTTGATGCGTCGGCTCGTCTATATAGGGGCCTGAAGCCGCGGTAGTCCAATCGGTAAGTCGTCGGACTCGTAACCGGAGGGTCTCTGGTCGATCATAGAGCCGCCGATCAAAGATCCACTGTCTTCATTAATGGTTGCTGGGGGACGTTAAAAATGTATGTGGTCGCAAAATCCTCCAAGTGAAACGAAACCACTGGGGTGTGCTGGGCCAAGGGTTTACTCGGCCCTTGGGCCTGGTTCAAAACTGAACAGAGCGCTCTTCAGAGCCCCATCCCGGTTAAAAAGTGAGTTGTGGTATGTACGGGGGGCGGGGGGGGGACCTGGAGTGTGAAGTGAAGTGAAAGTCAAAACCAACTGGAATCAAATACGTACTGGAGAACAGGGACTCTGCAACCATTCTCATCAACCCCTCCCGCGCCAAATGAAATGAAATTTTACGGTGAGCATGGATTAAATAAGGTTGTGTTTTTTAAAATAAATTACGGCTGTTTTGAATACGTAATTGCAACCAGAGGCTCAAAAATGCTTTTCAAGTTTATCTAAATAAGTACTTCGCACTTTAGAAAAAAATACGAGTTTGCAAACTTCTTTTTTTTTTTTTTTTTGACCGAGCGGGCTCGGTCCCCTGGTACACATTAGAGGTAATACGAGGAATGGTTGCCAAGTCGAAAATCTCCCCAGAATTACCTCCGGTAAACTTGGGGGTCTGGGGCTTTTGGCCACGAGGAATCACGAGGTTTGGTTTTTCTAAATAAATTTGTCAAAAATATTGAACTTCAACACACTTCAATCTTTACACTGCTCAATTTGTACCATTTCTTTAATTGTATAATTTTTTATCATCAATTATATTTTCTTTCCTATGACTTTTCAAACTTTATCTTTGTATAGAATAGTTCCCTTTCCAAACTCTAAATGTGTTTAGAATAGTTTACAATGGTGCACTTTAACCGGTTATCCTTTCACCAATGGTTTCACAAATTTTCTTATGGCATGTATTGTTTTGATTAATCACAATTGAAAATTTAAATTTTCGAGTTAGCTTCGATACCTGTTTTCTTCGAGCGGAGCTCGGTCACCCGCTGGTGATTCATAACAACGAATCATGTTGTTTGAAGGAATTTCCTGATGAACTAGCAGCTTAAGCAAAGAGGGCAACCTTACATTGTTATTAAAACAATCTTCATAGATAAAATATTTCACTTTTTGTTTTTTTTTATTTAATCATGTTGTATTACTAAATTAAATAAAAGAATGAAAGTCTGAATTTGGATTAAAAATTTCTTTTGGAAATTTGTTTGCGAAGTTTTTCTGTGACTTTGCTGTCATTTGACAAATCTTCAGTTTGACTTGTTTTTAAAAAAATCTGGTATGGGTCCCACACTACTTCCTTTTACGTGTAAATTTCTTTGTAGATGCCTTAGTGTTAAAATAGTGCTAGGAGTGAGCAAGATAGCAATTGCCACGAAACAATGAAAACAAATGTTTTACAATGATTCATTTTCTAAATATCGCCGATTTTAACATCACCGGCGGGTGACCGAGTTCCGCTCGAGGAAAACAGGTATCGAGCTAACTCATCGAAGATTTAAATTTTCAATTGTGATTTATCAAAACAATGCATGCCATAAGAAAATTTGTGAAACCATTGGTGAAAAGATAACCGGTTAAAGTGCACCATTGTAAACTATTCTAAACAAAGTTAAAGTTTGGAAAGGGAACTATTCTATACAAAGATTAAGTTTGAAAAGTCATAGGAAATAAAATGTAATTGATAATAAAAAAAAACTATACAATTAAAGAAATGGTACAAAGTGAGCAGGGTAAAGATTGAAGTGTGTTGAAGTTCAATATTTTTGACAAATTTATTTAGAAAAACCAACCCTCGTGATTCCTCGTGGCCAAAAACCCCAGACCCCCAAGTTTACCGGAGTTAATTAATTCTGGGGCGATTTTCGACTTGGCAACCATTCCTCGTATTACCCCTAACGTGTACCAGGGGACCGAGCCCGCTCGGTTAAAAAAAAAGAGGCTTGTAAACTCGTGTTTTTTTCTAAAGTGCGAAGTACTTATTTAGATAAACTTGAAAAGCATTTTTGAGCCTTTGGTTGCAATTACGCATTCAAAACAGCCGTAATTTATTTAAAAAAATACAACCCTATTTAATCCATACTCACCGTAAAATCACACCTAATTTCATTTCATTTCGCGCCGAAGGCGCGGGAGGGGTTGATGAGAATGGATGCAGAGTCCTGTTCTCCAGTACGCATTTGGTTCCAGTGTTTGACTTCACTTCACTCACCAGGTCCCCCCCCCGTATACCAACTCGTTTTAACCGGATGGGCCCAAGGCGTGCCAAGGCCAGCAAACCCTTGGCCCAGCACCCCCTAGAGGTTTCGTTTCACTTGGAGGATTTTGTGACCACGAACATTTTTAACGTCCCCCAGCCACCATTAATGAAGACGGTGGATCTTTGATCGGCGGCTATATGATCGACCCGAGACCCTCCGGTTACGAGTCCGACGACTAACCGATTGGACAACCGCGGCCTCAGACCCCTATATAGACGAGTCGACGCATCAAGATTACCACTTTGGATCCAGCGCGTGTGTGAGGATTGTCTTTTCTGGTCAGTTATCGCTTTTCGGTAACTTTTTACGTAAATTTAACAAAGCTTGGCAATGTCCCGAAACTTTACTCTGGTAACCCTATTTCCTCAACAATAAAAAATGAAAGTGAAAGTTTATGAGTTGGATCCAAACTTAAGCTTGATGCGTCGGCCTGTCTAAGGCCCCTATATATACGAGCCGGTGCATCAAGATTAAGTTTCACCACTTTGGATCCAGCTCGTGTTTGTGTGTTTGAGTGGTTGTCTTTTCTGGCCAGTAATCGCGTTTTGGTAATTTTTTACTATGAGTAATTATTAGCGGCACGTGGATTTGGCGAAGCTTAGCAATGTGCCAAAACTTTTTTCTGGTAAACCTACTCCGCAACAATGAAAATTTGAAAGTAAAAGTTAAGGAATTGGATCCAAAGTGGTGAAACTTAATCTTGATGCGTCGGCCTGTTTATATAGCGGCTCTAGCCTGTCATATAGCGGCTCTACCGCTGCCCATACCCAATTCTAACTTTATTTTGATCGATCTCTTTTAAATTTCAAAAGCAATAACAATTCTAACATATTGCCAAAAATTATTTGCCAAATACCATAAAAACATAAATTTACGCTGATGGGATTAAATATGAAATCCATTGTTAGCACGCGGTTGCTATGAAACGGTAACAATAAGAGAAATCATAAAGAAAATGGCGTAGTAAGAAATCTTCTCAAACATTTAATGAATCCTATCTGTAACTCCGAACTTTTCGACCGTAGCGCTTCAAAACCGGTGCCAATCGATTCCCCGTAGCCAAAAACCCCAGACCCCCAAGTTTACCGGAGTTTATTAATTCCGGGGCGATTTTCGACATTACAAACATCTCTCGTATTATAGTATAGGATAGATTTGTTTGAAATTGGGATTTGTTTTAAAATTGTTTTATGTAAAGAATAGATTTAAGCATATCGGCCTATAATGGTTGCGGAGGGGGGATTTTTGAACCACGCAAGACCTACACAATCTTCGCTCGGTCAACAACCCCCAACCACGTCGGCTTCTGCGGCCCCGCGCCTCTCGAAACGATACTAACACTCTAGGAACCACCCCACCACTCCCCCCCACCTCCCCCCCAACCACGTTGTCGCGCACGCATCTTAACCCATCACAACAATAACCCAACCCCCCCAAACCCCGGCCCCCCACCCCCCCAAAGCCCCCCCCGCCCACAACCACACCACGTCCACACCAGGTCCTCCGCTCAGAAAGACCAGGACTCCCCACGCCCGCTGTCCCAACCGGCAGCCCCAGGCCGTGACGCCCAATGGTGGGACATGTGTGAAAGAATGTGCAACCGTTGTCCACGTCAAGGCACTGCCCCCCTGGAAGATGGCAGCGCGCTTACCTGCATACGCCCCGAACTGCGAAAACCCATCATCGTGGGCAACCTTCAACCCAGAAAGCGCCTTGCAAACAAATCCATCCCCCCGCAGGGGGGCCGTTTGGTTCGTGGCGCCTGGGTGGGTCCTAGCCCAACAGACAAACTATGTCTACACCAACAAGTAAACGCCGCGGGTGAAAACCACTCAACCCCGAGTCAGTAGCACCCCCATTCTGAAACCCACAAACAATCCGCCAGCCGGGCGCTACTCCAGAACAGTAAAAAACAATTAGCAAGGTATTGGGCCCCACCATAGAACATTGTGCCCACCTAACTTCCAATAACCAAAGAATCCCAAAATCCCAAAACCCCGTCGCACTGTGCACCCCCACCCGTAACTGCCAAGTTGACCAGGTGTCCCTCGGACAGACGCCGCACACCATCGCCAGGCCTACGCGCCGCTCACAACGGTCCCCCGGCCGCCGCATGCACAGATATCTAAGTTTCCACCACTTTGGAAGCCAAATCCTAAACTTTATTCCTTTCCCCTTATACAATGTTTGCGTGCTATAGGTAATACGCACGCCAAAAAAAGTTTTTGGGGCCCATTGCGTACTGGGCTTGCGGCCAAAAACCACAGTGCCGGGCTAATAGATAACGCAATGAGTAACCAAATAACCACAACGCGATGTACTGTGTCCAGCTACCCTGCCCCCCCCACCTCCCACACACACACACGGAGCAGTGCATCCCCCGTGGGGCACCAACCACTCTTCATGCCGCCGGCTCGTATATATAGGGGCCTATATGCCGAGGCCGACGCCATCAAGCTTTAAGTTTGGGGATCCAACTCATAAACTTTCACTTTCATTTTTCATTGTTGAGGAATTAGGGTTACCAGAGCAAAGTTTCGGGACATTGCCAAGCTTTGTTAATTTACGTAAAAAGTTACCAAAAAGCGATAACTGGCCAGAAAAGACAATCCTCACACACGCGCTGGATCCTAAGTGGTAATCTTGATGCGTCGGACACGTCTATATAGGTGCCGGACGGCCACGCGGTGTCCCAATCGGTTAGTCGTCGGACTCGTAACCGGAGGGTCTCGGGACGATCATATAGCCGCCGATCAAAGATCCACCGTCCTTCATTAATGGTGGCTGGGGAGACGTTAAAAATGTTCGTGGTCGACAAAATCCTCCAAGTGAAACGAAACCTCTTGGGGTGTGCTGGGCCAAGGGTTATCGGCCTTGGGCCTGGTTAAAATGAACCAGCGTCTTCAGGGCCCATCACGGTTTAAAGCGGGGGAGACCGGGGGGACTGGGGGGCAAACCGGAAAAATGCGTACTGGAGAACAGAGGACTCTGCATCCATTCTCATGCAACCACTCCCGCGCCTTCGGCGCGCAAATGAAATGAAATTAGGTGTGATTTTACGGTGAGCATGGATTAAATAGGGTTGTGTTTTTTAAAATAAATTACGGCTGTTTTGAATGCGTAATTGCAACCAAAGGCTCAAAATGCTTTTCAAGTTTATCTAAATAAGTACTTTGCACTTTAGAAAAAAACACGAGTTTACAAACTGCTTTTTTTTTTAACCGAGCGGGCTCGGTCCCCTGGTACACGTTAGGGGTAATACGAGGAATGGTTGCCAAGTCGAAAATCGCCCCAGAATTAATTAACTCCGGTAAACTTGGGGGTCTGGGGTTTTTGGCCACGAGGAATCACGAGGTTGGTTTTTCTAAATAAATTTGTCAAAAATATTGAACTTCAACACACTTCAATCTTTACACTGCTCACTTTGTACCATTTCTTTAATTGTATAGTTTTTTTTATTATCAATTACATTTTATTTCCTATGACTTTTCAAACTTAATCTTTGTATAGAATAGTTCCCTTTCCAAACTCTAACTTTGTTTAGAATAGTTTACAATGGTGCACTTTAACCGGTTATCTTTTCACCAAGTGGTTTTCATCACAAATTATCATATGCGCATGCCATAGGTCTATGAAAAAACAACCATAGCACAATTTAAATCTACGCTTATGCGTATTAAGCAGCTCGAAACCAGTTACCCTCCACTCGAGCGGAACTCTCGGGTCACAGCCGCCGTGTGCAGGAACCCCACACGTTCGCACAAGACTACCCCAGCCACTCAGGATACCCCGCCCTAGAGAAGAACCAATGAAACCTGGCGTATGCCCAATCACGCAAGCACTCCGTGAGGGGTCGTTGGCACCTCCACGCCCACATAAACCATCCCCCCCACCGGCCACACCCCCTCCCAAAACCCCTGACCCCTGTCCGACGTAGGATGTTGCCTCCCACCCCCGCAAAAAAACCCACCCCCGACCCACCTGATCGAGCATAATACCCCAGCCCCGCCCCGACCCCGTCCCCCCACTCTGCGCCCCCGCCCTTTCCCCCCGCCCATAAACCCGACCCCCATACCCGCCGAACCAAACAAGAACAAACCAAGACGACCACCCCCCAGCAACCCACCCCCCCCCCCCCCCTATGTCCCACAGAAAAACACACAGCCGTCAAGAAACACGCACCCCCAGACCTGAATCCGCACAAATGCAACCTCAGTCACGAAACCGACCGGCCCAACCATACCCCCCCCCCTCATATCGTAGGATATGACATCCCACCCCAGCGGGTGACCGAGCTCCGCTCGAGGAAAACAGGTATCGAAGCTAACTCGAAGATTTAAATTTTCAATTGTGATTTATCAAAACAATACATGCCATAAGAAAATTTGTGAAACCATTGGTGAAAAGATAACCGGTTAAAGTGCACCATTGTAAACTATTCTAAACAAAGTTAGAGTTTGGAAAGGGCACTATTCAAAACAAAGATTAAGTTTGAAAAGTCATAGGAAATAAAATGTAACTGATAATAAAAAAAAACTATACAATTGAAGAAATGGTACAAAGTGAGCAGTGTAAAGATTGAAGTGTGTTGCAGTTCAATATTGACAAATTTATTTAGAAAAACCAAACCTCGTGATTCCTCGTGGCCAAAAACCCCAGACCCCCAAGTTTACCGGAGTTAATTAATTCTGGGGCGATTTTCGACTTGACAACCGTTCCTCGTATTACCCCTAACGTGTACCAGGGGACCGAGCCCACTCGGTTAAAAAAAAGAGGTTTGTAAACTCGCGTTTTTTTCTAAAGTGCGAAGTACTTATTAAGAAAAACTTGAAAAGCATTTTTGAGCCGTTGGTTGCAATTACGCATTCAAAACAGCCGTAATTTATTTTAAAAAACACAACCTTATTTAATCTATGCTCACCGTAAAATCACACCTAATTTCATTTCATTGGCGCCGAAGGCGCTGGAGGGGTTGATGAGAATGGAAGCAGAGTCCCTGTTCTCCAGTACGTATTTGATTCCAGTTGGTTTTGACTTTCACTTCACTTCACACTCCAGGTCCCCCCCCCCGCCCCCCGTACATACCACAACTCACTTTTTAACCGGGATGGGGCTCTGAAGAGCGCTCTGTTCAGTTTTGAACCAGGCCCAAGGGCCGAGTAAACCCTTGGCCCAGCACACCCCAGTGGTTTCGTTTCACTTGGAGGATTTTGCGACCACATACATTTTTAACGTCCCCCAGCAACCATTAATGAAGACGGTGGATCTTTGATCGGCGGCTCTATGATCGACCAGACACCCTCCGGTTACGAGTCCGACGACTTACCGATTGGACTACCCGCGGCTTCAGGCCCCTAAATAGACGAGCCGACGCATCAAGATTACCACTTTGGATCCAGCGCGTGTGTATGGATTGTCTTTTCTGGCCAGTTATCGCTTTTTTGGTAACTTTTTACGTAAATTTAACTAAGCTTGGCAATGTCCCGAAACTTTGCTCTGGTAACCCTAATTCCTTAAAAATGAAAGTGAAAGTTAATGAGCTGGATCCAAAGTGATGAAACTTAAGCTTGATGCGTCGGCCGCATAGGTGGCGTCTATATAGCGGCTCTACCGCCGCCCATACCCCAATTCTAACTTTATTTTGATCCATCTCTTTTAAATTTCAGAAACAATAACAATTCTAACGTGTTGCCAAAAATTATTCGCCAAATACCATAAAAACATAAATTTATTAACGGCTGAATGGCGAACCCACAGTGCCCACTTCCAAGAAATCCCCACGTGGTAGAGCACCAGCCCCCGACAACCGCCAACCGTCGACCACCACCCCGCCCCATGCTACGACCCTCCCACAACACCCGGCCGTAACCAACGCACAACACAGCACTCCGCACTGTTCGCCCAGAACTCCCCCGACTCTGCAACCCCCCGCCGTCGCAATCAGATTCCCTCGTGGTCAAAACACCCCAGACTGGATTGTTGACAACTGGGATTTTTGGTGTAAATAATCGTTCGATTTGAATCATTATTAACAGAAATATGACTTTGAAGCTCTCTAAAATTGTGATAACATTATGCATGTGGCAAAAAATTAATTATGTCGGTACTTAATTTTTTTTATTAATTAAAAATATTTAGTAGACAAAATAATTATTATAGACTATAATTTTCATATTACCTTCTTTTTTACATGTTCATATTTTTATTTAATTACCATTTGTAATCAGTAATTGAAAAATTTATTTATTCATTAATTATTATTTTTCTTCGTTTTTACCTAATAATAGGAAATTTTATATTTACATAATTTTTACAATTAAAAATATATTCATTGGCTTAATTTTCGAATTTTTTTTATCTTTTTTGCTTAAACCTAGACTAATATAATGTATCTCTAACCAGGGGTGCCCACAGGGGGGGGGGATTATGCGCATGTTGCGCATAAAATTTTGGGGGATTTTTAAAGCTAATTAATTAATTAATTCATTTATTTAAATTATTGATTAATTTATTTTTTAATTAAAATTATGGGCTGATTTGTTTTGAATAAAAATTATTCATTAATTAATATTTTTAATCCACATTAGTTCTTTTATTTCTTTATATTATTTTATTTATTTATTTATTTATTTTGTGTGGCGTGTGAGTGTGCTTGGAATGTCTGGAAAAGAAAAAAAGCGATTCTGTTCTACGTATAATTAGTATTTTTAGAAAAATAATAATAAATAAAAAAATAATATTTACAATTTAAAAAACAAATATAACAAATATTTCAAAAAAAATACAATAATAATTTTAAAAAATAAATAAAATAAAAATAGAGGGGTAAAAAAAATAAAAAGCACAAGAGGGTTTGGAAACATTTTGGGGAGGGGGGGATTTGCGCCATTGAGCTTAGGGGGGGATGGGCACCTCCTGTCTCTAACCCCGTTTAACGCTCAATATAACGACCAAATCTCCGTCCACAAAAAATTCTTTATCACGAAGTTCGTCGCTATAAAGTGTAGAACATCAGAGTTATATTGGATAAAGTTTTGGTGTGGGGGTGTTCCCACGGTTGTAATATTGAGTGACAGTCTTTAATAACGAGTGGTCACCTATAACGAGCGTCAACTATATTTTGTATCATAATTTTAAATGCTATTATACGAACTATAGTCGCCGCTCGTTATAAAACATCACTTATAAAATACTGGCACATCACTTCCGTGGGAATAAACACCATTTAATTCATAATGTCAATTTCAGATCTTAAATGAAAAAAAACATGATAAAAAAATTTGAAGCAAGGACACAGAGGAAAAATTCAGAGACAAAAATTTCTGGAAAGAATTTTTAAGTCTTAAAATATGATTTTTGTGTATTTTAAACGGGGTTAGAGACAGGGTGCCCATCCCCCCCAAGCTCAATGGCGCAAATCCCCCCCTCCCCAAAATGTTTCCCAACCCTCTTGTGCTTTTTATTTTTTTTACCCCTCTTTTTTATTTTATTTATTTTTTAAAATATTATTTATTTTTTTTAAATATTTGTTTATTTTTTTAAATTGTAAATATTATTTTTTTATTTATTATTATTTTTCTAAAAATACTAATTATACGTAGAACAGAATCGCTTTTTTTCTTTTCCAGACATTCCAAGCACACTCACACGCACACAAAATAAATAAATAAATAAATAAAATAATAAAGAAATAAAAGAACTAATGTGGATTAAAAATATTAATTAATGAATAATTTTTATTCAAAACAAATCAGCCCATAATTTTAATTAAAAAATAAATTAATCAATAATTTAAATAAATAATGAATTAATTAATTAGCTTTAAAAAATCCCCCCCAAAAATTTTTATGGCGCAACATGCGCCATAATCCCCCCCCCCCTGTGGGCACCCCTGGTTAGAGATACATTATATTAGTCTAGGTTTAAGCAAAAAAGATAAAAAAAAATTCGAAAATTAAGCCAATGAATATATTTTTAATTGTAAAAATTATGTAAATATAAAATTTCCTATTATTAGGTAAAAACGAAGAAAAATAATAATAATGAATAAATAAATTTTTCAATTACTGATTACAAATGGTAATTAAATAAAAATATGAACATGTAAAAAAGAAGGTAATATGAAAATATAGTCTATAATAATTATTTTGTCTACTAAATATTTTTAATTAATAAAAAAAATTAAGTACCGGACATAATTAATTTTTGCCACATGGCATAATTTATCACAATTTAGAGAGCTTCAAAGTCATATTTAGTTCATAATGTCAATCGAAGATTTACACCAAAATCCAGATTGTCAAATCACAGTCTGGGGTTTTTGGCCACGGGGAATCGATTGGCGTCGGTTTTGAAGCGCTACGGTCGAACAGTTCGGAGTTACAGATAGGATTCATGAAAAGTTTGAGAAGATTTCTTACTACGCCATTTTCTTTATGATTACTCTTATTGTTATACTGTTTCATAGCAACCACGTTTTAACAATGGATTTCATATTTAATCACATCAGCGTAAATTTATTTTTTTATGGTATTTGGCAAATAATTTTTGGCAACACGTTAGAATTGTTATTGTTTTTGAAATTTAAAAGAGATCGATCAAAATAAAGTTAGAATTGGGTATGGGCGGCGGTAGAGCCGCTATATAGATAGGCCGACGCATCAAGCTTAAGTTTCATCACTTTGGATCCAACTCATTAACTTTCACTTTCATTTTTGAGGAATTAGGGTTACCAGAGCAAAGTTTCGGGACATTGCCAAACTTTGTTAAATTTACGTAAAAAGTTACCAAAAAGCGATAACTGGCCAGAAAAGACAATCCACACACACGCGCTGGATCCAAAGTGGTAATCTTGATGCGTCGGCTCGTCTATATAGGGGCCTGAAGCCGCGGTAGTCCAATCGGTAAGTCGTCGGACTCGTAACCGTAGGGTCTCTGGTCGATCATAGAGCCGCCGATCAAAGATCCACTGTCTTCATTAATGGTTGCTGGGGGACGTTAAAAATGTATGTGGTCGCAAAATCCTCCAAGTGAAACGAAACCACTGGGGTGTGCTGGGCCAAGGGTTTACTCGGCCCTTGGGCCTGGTTCAAAACTGAACAGAGCGCTCTTTAGAGCCCCATCCCGGTTAAAAAGTGAGTTGTGGTATGTACGGGGGCGGGGGGGGGGACCTGGAGTGTGAAGTGAAGTGAAAGTCAAAACCAACTGGAATCAAATGCGTACTGGAGAACAGGGACTCTGCAACCATTCTCATCAACCCCTCCCGCGCCAAATGAAATGAAATTTTACGGTGAGCATGGATTAAATAAGGTTGTGTTTTTAAAAATAAATTACGGCTGTTTTGAATACGTAATTGCAACCAAAAGCTCAAAAATGCTTTTCAAGTTTATCTAAATAAGTACTTCGCACTTTAGAAAAAAATACGAGTTTGCAAACTTCTTTTTTTTTTTTTTTTTTTAACCGAGCGGGCTCGGTCCCCTGGTACACATTAGAGATAATACGAGGAATGGTTGCCAAGTCGAAAATCGCCCCAGAATTACCTCCGGTAAACTTGGGGGTCTGGGGCTTTTGGCCACGAGGAATCACGAGGTTTGGTTTTTCTAAATAAATTTGTCAAAAATATTGAATTTCAACACACTTCAATCTTTACACTGCTCAATTTGTACCATTTCTTTAATTGTACAATTTTTTATCATCAATTACATTTTCTTTCCTATGACTTTTCAAACTTTATCTTTGTATAGAATAGTTCCATTTCCAAACTCTAACTTTGTTTAGAATAGTTTACAATGCAATGGTGCACTTTAACCGGTTATCTTTTCACCAATGGTTTCACAAATTTTCTTATGGCATGTATTGTATTGATAAATCACAATTGAAAATTTAAATCTTCGAGTTAGCTTCGATACCTGTTTTCCTCGAGCGGAGCTCGGTCACCCGCTGGTAAGAGTAATCATAAAGAAAATGGCGTAGTAAGAAATCTTCTCAAACTTTTAATGAATCCTATCTAACTCCCAACTGTTCGACCGTAGCGCTTCAAAACCGGCACCAATCGATTGATTTCTCGTGGCGAAAAACCCCAGACCCCTAAGTTTACCGGAGTTTATTAATTCTGGGGCGATTTTCGACTTGGCAAACATCTCTCGTATTATAGTATAGGATTACTGTGCATTGTACAGTTTTAAATTGAAACCAGTAATATATTGTAAAAACAACAGTTCCGTTTTTGCAGTGCACACTGCTAAAAGTTTCACCACTCAAAAACATTGTCTCCCAGTTTCCCAATGAAATTCCGTCTACGTTTACGGGACCAATTATCCGTTACACCCTGAGCATGTGTGGCAATCTAAATCCGAATCGGATCGAGCGGCTAATCGAATTTCCCTCCGATTCGAAAGGTAGATAAGTTCGTTTTCGATGGCGAGAAAGGAAGGAACCGGCCCACACCTCTTCTGATTGAGGATGTGTAATTGATTGAGGATGTGGTTCGGGAGGTCTCGGACCCGGCCCCTTCTGTGGGAGGGGGAGGGCCCCCTTAAACACACACGGGGGGTGGATGTTGCGTGCGAAGTCTCGCCGATGAAGGAACGATTGTGGGAATGACAGCAGGGTGTCCAGCGGGTGACCGAGCTCCGCTCGAGGAAAACAGGTATCGAAGCTAACTCGAAGATTTAAATTTTCAATTGTGATTTATCAAAACAATACATGCCATAAGAAAATTTGTGAAACCATTGCTGAAAAGATAACCGGTTAAAGTGCACCATTGTAAACTATTCTAAACAAAGTTAGAGTTTGGAAAGGGAACTATTCTATACAAAGATTAAGTTTGAAAAGTCATAGGAAATAAAATGTAATTGATAATAAAAAAAACTATACAATTAAAAAAATGGTACAAAGGGAGCAGTGTAAAGATTGAAGTGTGTTGAAGTTCAATATTTTCGACAAATTTATTTAGAAAAACCAAACATCGTGATTCCTCGTGGCCAAAAACCCCAGACCCCCAAGTTTACCGGAGTTAATTAATTCTGGGGCGATTTTCGACTTGGCAACCATTCCTCGTATTACCCCTAACGTGTACCAGGGGACAAAGCCCGCTCGGTTAAAAAAAAGAGGTTTGTAAACTCGTGTTTTTTTCTAAAGTGCGAAGTACTTATTTAGATAAACTTGAAAAGCATTTTTGAGCCTTTGGTTGCAATTACGCATTCAAAACAGCCGTAATTTATTTTAAAAATCACAACCTTATTTAATCCATGCTCACCGTAAAATCACACCTCATTTCATTTCATTTGGCGCCGAAGACGCGGAGGGGTTGATGAGAATGGATGCAGAGTCCCTGTTCTCCAGTACGCATTTGGTTCCAGTTGGTTTTGACTTTCAATTCACTTCACACTCCAGGTCCCCCCCCCCCCGTACATACCACAACTCGATTTTTAACCGGGATGGGGCCCTGAAGAACGCTGTGCTCATTTTTGAAGAAGGCGCAAGGACCGAGTAAACCCTTGGGCCAGCACACCCCAGAGGTTTCGTTTCACTTGGAGGATTTTGTGACCACGAACATTTTTAACGTCCCCCAGCAACCATTAATGAAGACGGTGGACCTTTGATCGGCGGCTATATGATCGACCCGAGACCCTCCGGTTACGAATCCGACGACTTACCGATTGGACTACCGCGGCCTCAGGCCCCTATATAGACGAGCCGACGCATCAAAATCACCACTTTGGATCCAGCGCGTGTGTGAGGATTGTCTTTTCTGGCCAGTTATCGCTTTTTGGTAACTTTTTACGTAAATTTAACAAAGCTTGGCAATGTCCCGAAACTTTACTCTGGTAACCCTATTTCCTCAACAATAAAAAATGAAAGTGAAAGTTTATGAGTTGGATCCAAAGTGGTGAAACTTAAGCTTGATGCGTCGGCCTGTCTATATAGCGGCTCTACCGCTGCCCATACCCAATTCTAACTTTATTTTGATCGATCTCTTTTAAATTTCAAAAACAATAACAATTCTAACATGTTGCCAAAAATTATTTGCCAAATACCATAAAAACATAAATTTACGCTGATGGGATTAAATATGAAATCCATTGTTAGCACGCGGTTGCTATGAAACGGTAACAATAAGAGAAATCATAAAGAAAATGGCGTAGTAAGAAATCTTCTCAAACATTTAATGAATCCTATCTGTAACTCCGAACTTTTCGACCGTAGCGCTTCAAAACCGGTGCCAATCGATTCCCCGTGGCCAAAAACCCCAGACCCCCAAGTTTACCGGAGTTTATTAATTCCGGGGCGATTTTCGACTTGACAAACATCTCTCGTATTATAGTATAGGATTTACTGCCATCAACCTAAACTCGTGCGAATTGTACCAGTGTACACAAAAAACTAATTAACGGAAAGCGTTACTATTTGTTCTGGAACTAAAACTAACTGAAGTTTTGTAGTTTAAATCACACTCACATGCTGCAATAGTGGCACAGCTTAAAAAATACGTAATTTAGACTAAGAACAGGTGCAAATATAAAAATTATTTTCAGCAGCAATACTAGCATAACTCGTAATTCCGTATAAGGTCATATAATGGGCAAACAAACTAAAACATCTTATGCATTTTCTTTAGCAATGACAAGTTTAAACCCACTTATCAAAAAACATGATTTTTTGAGTTGTGCCGTTTTGCAGCGGATGGGCGAAATGTTAAGTTTAGAAAAACTCTACGCATTACAAATAGCTGGGGGCTCAAAAGTCAAATTTAGAAACTAAGAAGTACCATAAAAAAGCTCATGCACATGATTTGTAAATAGATAAACCTAAACACGTGCGCTCAAACCTAAAACATAATAAATAAACGTTCCGCAATTATTCGAAAGCGCATTTTTAAACCTTAAAAAAAAATCACAAGCGTAGGGTTGATAATAATTGATTTTTCACGACATCACGAACCTACTAACGCAGTTGTCCAATTTTAGGATAAGTACACGTAAAAGAAAGATTGAAATGTAAACGGTTTCTTTAGAAAAGTGATTTTCAAAGTTAATAGCATGCAAAACACATTTCAGTGTTTAGCAAAAATGAGAATTTTTACTAATTTACTTCAGAGAATTTATAACAGTATTGCTTTCATTTTAAGAGCTTTAGTTTGTTAACATATAAAAGAAAGTTTAATTAGTTTCTCGCTTGCACTACTACAAAAAGGTTTTGCCCCATGGTACATAGAAATCATAATTTTACTAACCCGACCCCACGCTTAGATGAATAGTAAATTGGATATTTTTCTCCCATTTAGCACAATAATCTCTACTAATAATAAAGCTGAAGGTGGGTCTGTCTGTCCTTCTTTCCTTCCTTCCTTCTTTCTGTCTGTCTATCTGTTACGCGCGTAGCGCCAAAACCGTTCGGTCGATTTTCATACCTCTTGGCACAAAATTAGTTTGTAGCATGTAGTTTTGCACCTCGAAGCGATTTTTCGAAAATTCCATTTCGTTCTTTTTCTATCCGAATTCTTAGCGGAAATTCGATAAAATAGGGAAGAAATATTTCATACACATTTTCAAGTCTTATGTCATTCGAAAGCTTGAAATTTTCTGCACAAAATGAAGTTTTTTCGAAGTTTCTACGATCATCAGGAGAGCTGTAACAATTGTTTTTAGAATCCCGGAATTCAAGGCTTACCTTCAGTAAAGCAAGCCGAACGATTCTAAAATGGTTCAGCTCGAGAATAAAATTTCTTTGAAAAGAGAGATGAAATTTTATCAACGGAAATCAACTTTTCATGTTGTTACCATGGTTACGTGTTCATACCTATTTTTGTTTCGCTCTTTTTCCAGCGTTGCCAGACGTAGTATTTTTGATACTAAGGTAATATTTTTTCGGCCCAAATAAGGAGCGTAGTATTTTTCCGGCAACCCTGTTTCCAATATACTAATGATTTAATTAAAAAATTTGGCGGATTTTTTTTTTTTTTTTTTTCATTTTCATAGATTTTGCATTTCAGGAACATTGATTTTGGCAACGTTTGGAAACAGTAGTATTTTGTAATATTTTTTTCAGAGGAGGCGTAGTACTTTTTTTTTTTTTTTCCAATTCTCTGGCAACCCTGTCTTTTTCCCGGTGAAAATGCTTTGGGACCTTACTTGGCGCGTTTTTGCGTTTCTCGCGGAATTGAAAGCTCCGAGAGAAACTACGCAAAATAGCCAGGGTTACCACGCTAGGCACGCCTATCGCCCATTTAGCAAGAAAAGGGTACCTAAAGCACAGATTAACCAAATATCGTATCAATTGCGTTATTGCATCGTTCTTTTTAAAGTGTTTCATTTCGGAAAATGTATTGTTTTGTTTTTAAAGCTAATAAAACTTTCTTCTTCTTTTAAACTTTGGTAAGATTTCTGTCGGTTTCTGTGAGCAACAAAATTGTTCATATTTTCTCTTTTGGCTTATTTTTATGCATCTCCCCTTCGGGTTGCATTCGAATGTTCCAAGGGGGTGTTTTACCCCTTTTATGGAGTAAATCAGTGTTCATTTCAATGCAGCCAAAAGTGATATTAATTGGCGCGACAACTTGGCGATATATCGCCAAGCTTTTGGTCGCCAAGTATTTGCCGCCAATTTGGCGACATATCGCCAAGTTTGCGAAAAAAAAATGTTTTCCTTTTTTTATTTGGACTCAATTTGGCGCTATTGGCGATATTTTGTAAAAAATCCACTGAATGATGTTAAAATCGGCGATATTTAGGGGATTAATCATTGTAAAACATTTTTTTTTTTGCATTATTTCGTGGCAAACTAGGGATATAAATATTTGAACTGTTATTTTGCTCACTCCAAGCACTATTTTAGCACTTTCGGCATCTACTAAGAAATTTATCCGTAAAAACAAGTAGCGTGGGGTCCATACCAGATTTTTATATCATACTTTGAAGGAATTATAGTTGAATTACAACTAAAATAGAGCATTTTTCTGCTATATCAAATATTTTACAAATGAACTTTTAATTTTATACCACGGGCAAAGCCGTGCGGGTACCGCTAGTACTAAATAAAATGACTATGAGATACAGATATTTTCAATTTAAGGAAAGCAATTATGCTTAGAAAATATTCCACCTACATCCATTAAAATATTGAATTAGCACTAACTACATTTTCAGCTTACAAAAGTTTCATTGTTTTCATTTGACAAAAGAAGTTAATTTTCATTCTATAATGTATGGAATTTCCGTCTTGTTTTTATGTAAATTATTCTCCATAAATTTCGTCGAATACATTGCTTTTTAACCAATAACCAACGGGTCATTCCAATTTCAGTGTACGATGCGCGACCAGCACTCGACCCCATCCGATTTTGATTGACGACTTTTTTTTTTTTTTTTTGCATGTATAG
>JAXGGA010011285.1:0-43068 GCA_038373865.1 Uloborus plumipes
TATTAATCTTTAAAAAATACATTGGGTATGAATTGGGGGCTCTTACCCCCTGTTTTTAAGTGTAAAAGGGATAAGTGTAGAAGGGTTCACCTCACATATGAACATATATTATTATTTTTCGAAACGTTCTTTCTATCTTATTGGATAAAATTTTAAGACATATACTAAACAGTAGGAGGCAAATTCGACTCCCGCTCTTACTCCAGGTGTATTTTCCTTTTCTTTGTGGTGTAAATATTTCCTGTGTTGTTACGGTGCAAAGGCGTTTAGTCTGCAATCCACCAAAAACTGAGTGTAGTCAACAGTTTCTGTATAGTCAACAGTTTTTTTTTTTAACTTATTGCTACTTTGTTTAAGTGTGTCACTTAAATGAACATTTTTTTTTCAATGAACATTTTTTTTTTCGTTGAATTCTTTAAAATTCTTAATACTTTTTCACCATTCCTGTTTCTTTAAAAATAGTTTCTGTTTTAATTTCGCCCTCCAAAAATGTGTTTCTAAAATTTCTAATTCTATTCAATATTTTGTTTATAATTTTTCACTAGCGTTTCTCTCTCAAATCATGTAATATAAATAAAGCAAGCGAAAGTTTTTTAACAAAAAAAAAATCATTTAGCATGTTCACAGAATAATATATTTCTAACACAAAGGCATCCTTTCTTGTTCTGTCATCACTTGCCACAAGCGTTGTCACCTACACTGCGATTCAAAAGTTTAGACAAAAGGCAAATATGTGAATAAAAAGAAAACTATTCAACGAAATGCTTTCAAATTTCTACTGCAAGTACACAATATGGTCCCAAATACGTGTCTGGAGTTCTTATAACTATAACTGGAATCAAATTTTGGATATTACAGAAGATAGTTTTTTACATTGTTGCAAAAGTTTAGACAATAGTCAGATTTTATGCAAATATTCCTCGAAATTTGATTGGTGGAGGAAATGCTGGACTGTATTATTCATTTCTAAAGTGCAGAGATTGCTGAATAAATAATCAAAATCTCAAAAGCTCTTTAGTTCTCGTGTAAAGAAGATGAGAAAGTTTGGAAGCCGAAATTTGAAAATGAACCTACTTTATTAATTTTTTGTCTTTTAAATCGGCTCTAGTATGGTAGTACATTGTTTTTTACTTTGTGGAGAGCAAATTCAGACATGCGTATCGATCAAAAAGTCCAAGAAAAATGATATTTCTTAAGGATGAAGGAATTGAAAAAACGGCTCAGACTGACGATTCGCCCCTTAATCCAACAAAACTTCAACTTGGGTCAAAAACAGCACGTGACAGCATAAGTAGATGAACATCTGAATCGGAATGCATAAAAAAAAACAAAGAATTGTGCCTGAGCCTTTTAGGACAGAGTGTCCCAAATAAGCCAGATTTTAATGTGAAAAGCAGCATATGTATCATCGTGACTAAAAAATGAATGGTACTTTCTTTGATAAAAAATATTAAAATTGAGATGGCCTAGATGGATTATAATTCTTTTCGCGGGACTTGAGAAATATCCAATGATCATATGCTGTGCTGCTTTTACCAATAAAATCTGGCTTATTTGGGACAGTCTTTCCTAAAAGGCTCAGGCACAATTCTTTGTTTTTTTTTTATGCATTCCGATTCAGATGTTCATCTACTTATGCTGTCACGTGCTGTTTTTGACCCAAGTTGAAGTTTTGTAGGATTAAGGGGCGAATCGTCAGTCTGAGCCGTTTTTTCAATTCCTTCATCCTTAAGAAATATCATTTTTCTTGGACTTTTTGATCGATACGCATGTCTGAATTGCTCTCCACAAAGTAAAAAACAATGTACTACCATACTAGAGCCGATTTAAAAGACAAAAAATTAATAAAGTAGGTTCATTTTCAAATTTCGGCTTGCAAACTTTCTCATCTTCTTTACACGAGAACTAAAGAGCTTTTGAGATTTTGATTATTGATTCAGCAATCTCTGCACTTTAGAAATGAATAATACAGTCCCGCATTTCCTCCACCAATCACATTTCGAGGGATATTTGCATAAAATCTGACTATTGTCTAAACTTTTGCAACAATGTAAAAAACTATCTTCTGTAATATCCAAAATTTGATTCCAGTTATAGTTATAAGAACTCCAGACACGTATTTGGGACCATATTGTGTACCCGCAGTAGAAATTTGAAAGCATTTCGTTGAATAGTTTTCTTTTTATTCACATATTCGCATTTTGTCTAAACTTTTGAATCGCAGTGTATAAACGCAAGAGTAAACACTGCGGACCTTGAGAGCAGCAAACAAGTGGCAGAATAATCCTCGGCGGTAATCCATGCCAGTGAACTCGAACACTTTCACTCTCTAAAAGCGGTAACGTTATGAGACTGTGCACAAGTTTACAAATAATTGAAGAAGTGTTGCGTAAAGACTTCTTCAACCTTGCCACAATTTCTCGGAGAATTTCCTCCGCTGTGAGGAAATTGCCATTGTAGGTGAATAAAGAGAAAAAAAAAGACTTGTTTTGGTATTAGTGTCTAGGTTACTTTCATTTACTAACAGTTTTGTTGATCTTACGAGCAAATTGTGTTTGATTTTATGAATGCTTTTTTCTCCTCTTTATTGGAGTACAGACTCACCATGAATTTGGAGGCATTAGCCTGTGATGTCATATCAGTGCTATCGGATACCAACTATCAGATGATGAACTCCCGATCAGTATCACCTCTTTTGCTTGATTACGTTTTTTTTTCTAACCAATTATTACCTCTGTTAATGAATTTTTTTTTAAATGAGTTGTTTACAAAACTCATTCACTTTATCTACATTTTCCAGGATTAGCAAACATCGTTGCTGTATTTGAAATTTTAGACAACCATTTTTTTTCAAGTCACGTATTTTTTCAAAAGCATCTTAATTTTTTTTTCTGGTTTTACATAATCTGACAAAGTTTGTGCTGCAACGAGAGGCGTCACAATGAGAGATCACGGAATGCCATTATGACCTCGCAAAAATGAATTTATTCGGGAAATTTTCCTGGAAATTCAATAATTCGGAGAGTGCATAGAAATAGATTTTTTAAAATTAATGATAAGTATTTCTCATTAAATGTAGATTATATATGCCTGATCGTATTTTATCATTCAGTAACAATTGCAATTTCATTCGGTAATTGAGAATTTTTTCCCTCGCAAAATCTTTAGTTCGGATCATCGTTTGCTGTAGTACTTGATATATCTTGCTGGAGGTAATACTGAAATGGGTATTTTGAGTCGGTTTTATACATTGAAAAAAAATACCCAAAAGGTTTTCACATTTGCCTCATCAAAGGATATGATTAATTATTCTTGCTTTGACATTTGTATTTACATTCTACACCTGTAGCCATATTACCGAAAAATTTTGCTGTTCACAAGTTTTTGACTTAAATAAATTTCCGAATTTTTGACATTCTAATGCATTATTCTCAACCGCTAGACCTTCAAGCCGGCACCGGTCAGTGAAAGAATTTAAACCATGTTCACGTGATAAATATCCTTATTAAAAAAAAGAAATATATATTTTTTTTACGTTGATTAGTATATTTATTCGTTAATTTTTTGATTGCAAATTACTACTTATATGTACGATTTAAGTCTACTTAAGTGAATCGCAATAAAATCTAGCAATTTAGAAAGTACAGAAAACATATTACATAAGGTAACAGCTCTTGATATTCTTATGTAACAGTTCTTCATTATATGAGGCATTTTTTATGAGGGGAGAAAAGCCGGTCCTCAGTGGTATGTGAAATTTTTTCGTGAATTTTTGCACGTCTGCGGGTCAAAAGACGTTGATAAAGCCTACTCCAAGGTGCATAGTGACAACGTTTCATGGACTTGGTTTATGAGTAAAAGAAAAAATTGGACTGGTAATATTCTCAAGCGAGTGACTGCTATACTGACTCACATTAAAACTTCAACCGAAGAAAAAAAAAAAAAAGATGAAGAAAGGAAAACATCTGATATGTATTCAGAATAGTTATTATTTAGTTGATTTCGATCAGTTTTTAGCTATTTGTCTTTGCACTTTGCTTTTATTATAACTTCTCTCGGTCTATGCAAATTATAAAAGTTCAAAAAAAAAAAAAAAAAAAAAAAACAAATTTTAAACAGAATGGTTTGTAAAGTAAAACTGAAAAAAAAAACAAAAAACGAAATGAATTTTTTGAACATGTGCAAAGATTAAAAAAAAAAAAAAAAAAAAAAAAAAAAAAAAACCAACAACAACTGAACTTGTTCATTTAATGTATCACGAATAAAAGGATAAAATTAAGAGAATCGTCAATTAGGAAAAAATAATAGTAACAATAAAATAATCAATCTTTTAGTGCATGCTTTACTTTAAAAAGATCTTCGTAGAGGCTTTGCATGTAAAATTTCAGTTTTAAATTCATTATTTTTCGTGGAATTTATTCTCAAATTTTAAACAAGAATCTCGTGAACAAAAATAAAAGATACTTCTTCAGGCTTCCACGGCCGGCGTCAATATGAAGAGGTATTTCCGGGCTTATAGGCCGTGGTCGATGAGAAACATAAATCTCAGACGATGATCATCAGTCTCACCAAAACTACTCACTGATGATGTCGACCACAGTGTCCGACGAAACGTTTGAGATTTATGTTTCTCATCGACCACGGCCTATAAGCCCGGAAATACCTCTTCATAAAAATAAAAGATCCTTATCTGACAAACAAGCATTTGGAAAAAAGAGTAAACAAATATAGTTTAACTCAAGGCATATAAGTTATGCAAGAAACACATTGAGAACCTTTGAGATCCATGAACTTTTCCGAAATATTTCGTAAATTTTTATTTTTTTAATACTTTTATTAAAAAAAAAGAAAGAAAGAAAAAATAAAAGGACTACTTTTTGGCATGTTGCTCTTTTTCGAGCTTCATTTTTTTAGATGAAAATTTTAAATTCAAATATACTATAACAGTGCTACGATCTAGCCATAAAAATCTTCAGAGAAAAAATAACAAGTATTAAACAAACACTTTTTTTTTAAGTTTCAAATGTATTCCTTTAAATCCTTAGTTTATATCACTGACAAAAAATCATTTTAATTTTCTGCATTTTCTGAAAACTTTTTCTTAGATCATAACAAACGATTTAGATTTACTTGTAAATAACATTGCATCATAAGAAGTTCAAAAACTTACCTCATCCCACGTAATGTGGCATCCCATAGCAAACATCACAGATAGTAAGAGCACGAAGATAAGGATATCATGAGCCAACTTAATGGTGGGATCCGGCATCACCTCCACAGCCTCCTGAATTTTTTTCAAAGTCCCATTTCCGAATTCCGATGCGTTTTCCGATATCAAATCTGCTAGCAGGGAGGCGCTTGTGAGATTCATCTTGAATTAGTTAAGGAATCTTGGACGTTGAGCAAGCGAAGATGCAGAAGGTGGAATTATTAGATCAAGAGACTTCTCCCGGCTTCAAGCGGTGGACATTCTCTTTCAGCTTCCAGGTTGGATGGATCAGAGGAAAAGAGCGAAAAATGGTTTTTGAGAGTGGAAAAAGTTGCTTCTCCGGTTCTTGTCCTTCAACGGTAACTCCGATGGGATTTTTTTTCTTCGCGATATGAAAAATCCGCTCCTCAGATATTATTGCCTATCAATGGACCAAGAAACGGGTTCCAGCAATGGGCGATTGGGTTTGTCCAAGTTTCCTCGCCAGTTTCGGTTTAGAACTGCGACGGCTTTCCTCTTGAATGATGGGGAAATGATCGGCGCTTAGTATCTCTCTGGTTATTATTCTAATTGGGTTTCTTCCGCTATTCCGATGGTGGAAATAGGTGTTCCGGTGTATTGAACTGATTCAGTGGAATTGTAGCAATGACGTCGTAAGCTCGGGTTTGAAGGTCAGGGTCTGGGATAAAGTTCTCTTTGCTATCCTCAGTTTGGGATTGGGACCAGAGGCTAGCCAGCGATGAGGGCAGCAAGCCTTGTAGTTCGCTTCACTGTGGCACATCAGCTCTATGGTGCAGAAGTGGGGTTGTGGGGAGGTTAATTAGGTATACAAGGCAGCTGAAAAATAAAACACTGAAGTTATTTTCTCTCGTTTTGCATGGCATTTTGACTAAATGAATATAGACTAAATGAACCATATATGCGTCAGATACGCTTGAGATGTTTTTATTTTTTTAATCAGTTTCAAGAATCGGAACTGCTTAGCGTTGTTGGAATTCTGGCTACGCATTTAAGTTTTAATAGGGCGAAATTATATAGAGATTTTTATCTTCCAAGCATGTATTTTTAAGAATTCAGAAACACTTAAAAATATGAATCCGATTTAGTTAAGGAAATAACTTTTGTATTTTTTCTCTCTAATTTGATTGGTATTGGTTGTCATGAAGCATTTCTCTCACAGTATTTTAGGTTTTAAGGTAATTCTCTTTCTTCGTAAGTATATACCCTACCGCCGCTTTTAAGAATGTATTTCATTGTTTTTTTTACTTCCAGTTACAGAATTTAAAGTAACAAAAACCCACCTGTCAAAATACAAAACTGCGTAAAAATAATGTTTATAATGAGAAATTTTTATGTAAACTTATTATATAACAAAAGTGTAGTTTTTTTAAATCATTAATGTCATTTACTCTATTCTTGCATAAACGAAGCCAAATGTTACTTGTTTTTCAGTTTTCTCGCATTATTTCCAATTGATTCTAATGCACTTTTATGCTTTTCATGTATTCTTATTGCAGATTTGCATCTTATATGGTTAAATTTCTTTGTAAAATAATTTGAGTTTCCACAATATTTCGAAGTTTAACATTAAATAACACTTCGCGTCATTAAATTATTTTTCAATCTAACAAACGGTAATTTAAGAAATAAATAAATCAGTAATGGTCGTATCCACCCCATTGAAGAGCTTTTTCTATATTTAATTTTCTAAAGAAGTTTACCTCAAAGTTGAAAAGCTAAAAACTTCTACTATTTAAAAAATATATACGACTCAAAATAATAAGAACAGTTTTCCTCAATAAGGAACTGGATCAAATATTTAAATAATTGTGACGTGCTAACAGACATATTTCAAGTGATTTTAAAGTTTATATAACTGCGTCGAATTTTTTAACTTGAAAGTAAAAGTTCAACTTGAATTTCATTGTTCAAAATAATAGATTTTTGATTGTTCTTATTATTCTTGACTGTATTACGAAAGTTTATTTTTTATTATATATTAATATACTCAGACAACTATTCTTGAATCTGCACCTCCTATAAAACGACTTTGCTGGTTACAATATATACGCGTATATTAAAAATAAATGCATAAATAAGTGTTTCAGAAGAACATTAATGCTTTAAAAGATGGACGTTTTTCTCTTTTTTTTTTTTTACCATCGATGACTTAATTTCTATCCTCCATGTTCTGGCATTAAACTTGCGTCGCTAGCTTGTAGCTCATAGGTCTCTTTATAGAATAGTTTTTTCTATCATAATGTATATAAATCATAAAATTAGTAACCAGCTCGTCCCCCCTCGCCCCCTGCAGCTGGTGTCGAGGAATGTCCTTCAAATGGAATGAGTACACCTGAATATTTTAGGTTAAAAGTATCAAAATATTCTGAGGACTGTTGAGTGACTGACATAACCAGACAAGTGGCTATAAACGCAGTCGAGCACTTTTTATTCGCTTATTTCCCCAATTCTTTTTATTTTTTCTGCTTAAAAGAAATGAAAAACTTCTTGAAAAATGGTTTAATGTATTGCAAAAAACAAAGACGATATATCGTCGGCACCATGCTGAAATAACGAATGTGAAAAATCGCGTCTTTCAAGTTCGATGGTTTCCCGTAGTAGGGGAAGACCGCCTATATTGGACCACTGCTTAAATTGGACCTCGGGCTTAAAATCTAGTACATTGATCTGTGCTACACTTTAACAGTAGAAATATAAATTTTTATGAATAAAATCAATGTGTATGAAGTTTCACCAGTCTTCGAACTGTTTAGCGTAAGTTACGACTTGATTTGTGTCGAAAACGTGCGAAATCTTATTTTGCGGACTTGTTTCTAGAAGGATAATGAAAAAACTTGTGAATTGCGGTAAAATGCTGCTACAGTATTATAATCTGTGTTTAATAAGGATTGCATCGATGTATTTACATGAGCGATTGTGATAGTTTTTGACAGAGCAATGAGCTGAAGAATAAAAAATGACGTGTTTTCCTTTATTGGACCGAAAAAATTTTCCTATATTGGACCGGTGGTCCAATTTAAGGATATGATTTTAAACAAGACTTTTAATTAATCGTAACATAAAATAAGCTACTCGTCTTATTTAATAGCTAAGTTAAAATTATTTTAAGCTTACTTTAACACCTATTTACGATATTCGTTTAAACTTTTTTGTCTAGCACATTTTTATCAAGCAGAAGCTGCAACTTCTTACAATGTATGTTTTTTTTTCTCTTCATCTATTAAGCTGCAGTTTCAGGTTGTTAAACATAGTTATTAGATTAAATAAAATCTACGTTGGTTTATCGAGAGAAAAATATGAAATTCTTCGATATTTTCGAAACGATTAAAAAATAAACAATTTATATGCTACTAAAATGTTCAGTGCAGATGAAGCCGGTCTTTTTACTGTCCAAAGCCCCAAAATATATTGACGTATATAGGTAAACATCAGGCTGGAGCAGTAATGAGTGGTGAACATGGTAGAAACACAATGGTTATTTGCTGCATGAGTGCAACAGAATAGCAAACTCCCCATGCTTATTTTCAAAAGATTACGTTCCATGTATGAACTTATCGTAAAAGCCTCCCTGGAGAGCAATATGCTTGTTCAAAAAAAAAGGTTGGATCACAAACGATAATTCACACAATTGATACAACATTTCATCAAAACTGTTAAGCCAAGCAATGTAAAAAGAATGTCCTTCTATTAATGGATAGGCACAGCACTTACATAAAGAAAATTGATGCAATAAACTTGGCTAACGAGAACGATATACTAATGCTTTCTCTTTAAACGCATCTTTCACGCAGATGTGGTCTTTATTCAGTCTGTCTACATATTTTAATCGAGCATGTGATACGTGGATGCGAGAACATCTAATGAAATCCATTAACTAATATCGCATAGGAGAACTGTTTGGTAACTCTTATGGGCAAACCGCAATCAAGGCCATTGCAAATGCTGTGAGTTGATTCTAAAGAACAGGAGTTTGGCCTGTTAATTGACATGTGTTTTATGACATTGACTGCAGCAGAATTAGAGGCAAGTAGTCCAGATAAAATTACTCAAAGTGAACGTGTTACATGTTCGGTGCTAGTTGTACACCGTGTACAAGAACTAGCTACGACTTAAATTAGCACAAGTCCTGCAGATTAGGTGGATAGTTCTCATCAAAACATGATTGTCAACTCTAACTATGATTTTTTAAAGCCGGCTCACGTATCACCTTTGCCTGAAAAAATAGAAGGAACAAAAAGGAAGGCTATCTCAGCAATCATTCGTACGCCGTATAAAAGAGGCATAGAGCAGAAAAGTCACACAAGAAGAAGCACGAAACTGCACAAAACAATTGTTATTGCAATATTTGTCATAGAGATGAAGTGCAAAGAATGATTAAGTGTATGAAATGCCATCGGCGAGTTTATCAACACTGCCTAAAGTGAGGCCGAAGCAAAAGAAGTTCTATTGCAAATCCTGGAAAAAAGCTGTATAGTTCAAGTATAAATTACTCTACGATTTCCTGGTACGGTCCAATTTAGGAAGCGCATGGTTCAATTTAGGCGCATATATTCCTAAATTGGACTTTTGCAACTTTTTATAAGATATTTTTTTTTAAATAATTTTCATATTTTCAGAAAATTGAAGCTCCTAGGGCGGTTCTCGATTAAATTTAGCTTACGATGCCCTATTTTGCATTTCTGTTTTGCTTCCCATTGAGCGACACAGGCCTCCTGTTCTTAGGGTGTCCAATATAGGCGGTCTTCCCCTACTAAAAAATGGCTACCTACTGGTAAAATGATGAATCTGTTAGATAGTCGTAAGCCAATGTCATTTTTACGAATTCACAGAATAGTCCGATTAAGTTATACTATATTTACGAATATGATATTCAACAGTTTGCATTATTCATATTATATTTTTAAACAATTATTGCCTTATGTTGTGTTCAATAAAAGTTTTTCTTGGTAAAAAAAAAAGTTTTTTTTTTTAAATCTTTTCATCCATTATTATTAATTTTTATAGCAATTTTGTATCCTAGATGTAAAGTATCGAAAATGAATGCCATGAAACTTCATTGCAAACTATCGAATATTCTCTAAAATTTCATATTCAATACTTTACCTTCAATTCAGTGACTTTCGACCAAAAATGTCCATTTTGGTAAAGTAGCGAATATTTTAAACAATTATTATTGATAATTTTACAAATAATTAAAATAAAAATGATACCTTCGAACGATAATTTTACACTTAAAGATATCTATAAAAATTTAAAAACTGAAAATAACCAAACGCGTCAGGTGGAAAAAAATTATATTCAGTGTTTTGGCTCTTCTGAAAAGTGCCAATTTTCACATTCGTAATTTTAGCATGGTGCCGACGATATAATGTATAACAGTTTTTTTTTTTGTCGTGTGCCAGCCAGGGTGGCAAATTGGGGTGCGCTGCTTCACTTTTCCAACTGTACCGTTATTTGGTGTGAAGTCCGACTTCCACAGCACGCGCATGCCATAGGTACCCGTTTATAGGGTAGGCAACCTTTCACATAACACATTCACACAAAGAAAGGATAGGACATGAGAGAGAAAGCACATCCATGCCCAAGCCGGGACTCGAACCCGGGGCCACACCATCCATGGCAGACTACTCTGACCACTAGACAAGGTGGCAGGCATGTATAACAGTAATAGTATAGTAATAAGTTTTGTAATAGTATAGAAATAACAAAAGAATGAAATTCAAGAAATTAAGAATAAATTATTAAAATGAATAGTGAAAAGTAAAAAAAAGGGGAATTAGGGTTTTGAGGTACAAAAATGTGTGTTTGTCGGCAGTGGCGCCAGTTTTGAAAATCAGTGGCGATGCTCAACCTCCGAGTCCAAGTGTAGAAGGACCCCTTCCTTCTATGAACAAGGGGGGTGAGCAAGGGGAAAATCTGAGAATGTATAGTTCAAAAAAAAAAAGAAAAAGTTTTTTTAAACGGAAATATTTGGTGGAAAACATTAATTTTGAGGTCTTGCTCTTCTGTCTCAATGAAAAATATCTTGATTAAGAAAGAACAATGAATCACATAAGTAAAATAATTCCTAAATTAACAAATGAGAAAGCAATATAGTATGTAATATAATTATGATTTCTTGGAAATTCCCGGATTGTTTCTTAAAATCAGTGTTTTAAATGAATAGTCAAAGTGATGTGACCTTCGAACATTTTCTTATGTAATAGAAAAAGCTTATATGAATGAAAAATATTATTTAACCTATGAATAAGTGAGAGCAAATTTTATGAAAGGTGAAGATTTCGGGTCTTAATGCCAATAAAATGTGAGAGAGCGAACCACCACCCCCCACTAATAGCTTTTTGGAGCCGCAAATTTATAGTTTGGAGGTTATTCTTGTTTAGGAAATAGATTTTTCAATTTGTGATGTCTCTCCTTTTCTTTTCTGATTACCGACAGTGGGGGTGCTCGAGCACCGCAGCAGCCCTGGAGTCGGCGCCCCTGTTTTTTGTTATGTTTATCAATCTGCCAGCCCCTGTCCCCCTTAATTATTACTGACGGAATAGTCAAATTCGAATATAGTTTAGAGTGATTCCATACCAACTCACCTAACAGGGGTTGCACGACAGACTCGGACTTTCTTTAAATTTGGCATACAGGTTGATCATATAGAGGTATGGAAAAGTCCAAATTTTTAGGTTCCTGCTCCACGTATTTTCTGAGATATAAGCCCTCAAAGTTTTTCCGCCCCCTCAAAATACTAAGAAATTGATGTTATTTAATGTGTCTTTCTAAAAAATTGTACTCATGCAATACAAAAGTGTTAGGTATGTATGGAAACTAGTTACTCCAGGCATTCAGAAAAAAATGCTGGAATACTAATAATGAAAATAGCTAAGGTACAGTACTCGTAGAAGTTGCCATCACAAAAACTTGATTTTGTCAATTTTTCTAAAATTGAGGAATTTATTCCAAAAAAAAAAGAAGACATAACCAGAGATTTGCTCACTTTCTGGTAGTGTACAGATGTTTACTTTAAATGGTTACACAATCCATTACTTGGGTTTCTCACTTCTTTTTGGAGATATATTTAAGCTTAACGACAAGTCACAAGGCAAAAAAATGCGATTTTGACCATCTTAGCAGCCATTTTTCTCGCAAAGGGGGAGCAGTTGGAACTTCAAATTTGTTTTAAAAATAAGCTACTGATATGAAGTTTTAATCCAACGTTAAAGAAGCACAAATATACAGGTATACTACAGACACGTGTTTCGAGGATACAAGGAACCCCTTTTCCAATGCAAGAAGTGTGAGCTTTAGGATAGATGAATCATCCGATAAAAGATTTTTCGGATGATTCTTCTTTCCGATAAAAGAAATGATTCGATTTCTTTTATCGGATGATTCTTCATCCTAAAGCTCACACTTCTTGCCTTATAAAATTTTGGGCTCCTTGTAACCTCGAAACAAGTGTATGCAGTATACCTGTATATTTGTGCTTTTTAAAAGTTGTATTAAAACTTCACATCAATCGCACAAAGGTATTCTTTGTATTCAAGCTACTGATATGTTATCTATGCATAGGAAAATAGTTTACTTTTGATTGTTTCTTGCACTGATAGTATATGCATGTTTTTCGCTACGACCATATGCTTGTGTTCCACCTCTCACAGACTTAATATTAATTAAACCAAAAAATAATGATGCATTTATTAATAGCTGTATTATCTTTCCAAAATATCATGAAATTTAATATATTAAATCATTGAGTAATAAATTAGATATTTGATGAAAAGCAAGAAATATAATTTCTCCAATGAATGACCTTTATGCGTTCATAATTATAAAGTACTAAATAATTTCTTATAAAATCAAGTAAAATAAAGGATTCCTAAATATTTATCTCATAAGCAATATTCAGTCTTGTGATTGGGATATTCCTGTTTTTAATTGCAGAATTTCTTGAATACCACATGAATATGAGGAAAATAAGTGAGGCCGTTTTGTTGGATGTAGGATATTTTGTTGCAAATTTCACTTGATGGGCTACTAACTGAGCATGGTGATAAAGGGCTATTAATTTCAACATCCAATTTACAAAATAATTAAATAAATAATTTAATATGAAGCGATGCTTGAAGAATTGAAATTAGTACAACTAATTTAATCCCATATTGATCTTTACTAAACTGACATGTGCCGTGCACTGATAAGAACTGACAAAGAATAAGTTTGCTCACTAAAGTACTAGTTCACAGATACCATGAAGCACATTCTAAATTCTACAAAATAATAAAGCAACAAAGAACAACTGAAAGTTAACTGTGAGACTCAGCTAAAATATCTTACTAAAGTTTTTTTTAGCAAAGCAATTTGAAAGAATGAATTTCACATCCTCCTACCTACATTTTTCCTAAGAGCTCTCTTTTTAATGAAAAAGACTTATTTCGTTTTCAGAAAATTGTTCCTTAACTGAAAAAAGAGGGCTTGAAAAAATTGTAACGTAATACAACTCAGTCGAAAAATCAGCTCATGTTAAAAAAATCGAAGTTGTTTAACGGAAAAGTAGGAGTGTTTGAATTAAAATATCATTGGGTTCTGCGTAAAAACTACTTTCAAATATCTTTTGTGAATTAACAATTAGTAACCTTGAATTATATTTTGAGTTTTATATTAATCATGCTTCTTAAAATTGTCAAAAAATTAGTTTAAAAATGTATCTTAACCTTTCTGTTTATTCCAAAGCTAGATAAGAAATAATTGCCACAGTACACTATAATGAATACGAGCTATAATTCAACACAACCGCCACGTGTCATGTGTATCACCAAACAGAGATTAAAACTTCAAAGGACTTCATATATTTTCTCGACAGTGCTATAGTCAAAGAAGAATCGAAGATAAATCAGAGTTCAAAAGATTATATTGTGCATGAAAAAGGCGTGGGAATAGGGGGAAAATGCAATTTGTTAACATGACTGGAATATTAAACTATTTTTGTTTTTTCATACCTTCTACTGAAAGATTAATGCCGGAAACACCAGGAGGGAAAGCGTCTATACTTTATAATGCATACGGAATTCAAATTATTTGCTCAAAGATAATAGTTACATAAAAAATAAATTTTACAATATTTTCCTTAAAACTGACACATGTTTATATAACTAATCCCTTACATAATTCCCTTTCTCCTGCGCCTTATATAATTCTCCTGTCCATATTCTAGAAATATTATTTGCGGAAAAAGTCCTGAATTATGATTAAAATGGTGCAGGGATAGTGGTTAACTGGGTTTTCCGCTCTAACTTCATTAAATATACACTGGTGTTTATTAATTTATCACTACCTAAAACATCGCGGTAGCGGTGCAATCAGGTTTGCACTAGGACACTAGATTGCTGGATTCCCACAACTTATTTTTGAAGTTCACTTAAAAAAAAAATCTTTAGTACGCTTTTTCTGCTGTTTATTAATTTGTTGACATATGTTGAAGAGATGCGAGACTATTAGTAAACCATTTAGTAAATAATTGATTAAAATAAAATCCTTCCTTTGTTGTATAGGGGTGTTTAATGCGAACTCTTCTTTTATAAAATTATATTGGTAAAGTAATACGATGCAGTTTTTTACTAACAAACTAATGAAGCGTCCTTCATCAATACTCTCATTTATACTACAACTACGTTTGTTTATACCAGCGGTGGCCAACCCGCGGCACGCGTGCCACAATGTGGCACGGCAGAGAAGAAACAGTGGCACGCGAAGACTTTTTGAAAAAATTCCAAAATTGAGGGAAAAATGTCGATCTCAAAAATATTGATAACTAAAACCCTTGAACTGATAAATATAATGATATTATGACGATTAAGAGTCAGGAGGCTGACTTAAAAATTGTCTTAACTTCAATATTGCAAAGTACTTAGCGTTAGCTTCGGACATCCAACGAAAGCTGTCACGCTACAGACAATGCTTTGTAAAGCATATTTGTGCTTGACACGAATGAAACTTTCGATGCAGCAGAATGGATTTTTGATCTGCAATAGTTTCAGCTACGGGTGATGAAATTTTCAAAAAGTTAACTCTGCAAGTAAAATTAAGAAACCAGATTGAGCAAAATTCGGCATGGTTGCACAATGAAGATCCTTAAATTGTTTTTGTTACATTACCTGAAAATAATTTGGAAAAAGAACTTCAAAAATATCATCGAATTATTTATCACAAACTCCTTGCCAAAGAATGAGACTTTTTCTCTGCTGGTGACCCTGTAGAGTTCACTGCATTAACAAACTACTAATTAGAGCTCTGAATGTTTTGTGAACTTTTCCCAGGAGAAAGAGGAGAGTATGACTAGTTACTCCTTCATTGAAAAGTGCAATAGCTGTCCAAAGGAAAAATAGTCATAAGATTTTGGAATTTTAGGGAGTGTGTTTTTTAAAATGTCTGGAAGGAAAGCAATGAGGACTTGCTACTTAACTTCAGTTTCTTTCTCTCTACTTTGGAAAAAATGAATAAAACATTGAATTTAATACTGAAAATATCAACCGAAATTTAATAATTTTCTAATCATACATGGAGAAAATTTTACATCCATTTTAAGTATATATTCAGTGCTAGGTTTGATGATTTTCAGGGTCATAAAAAATTGCTGATCGTTTTAAATTCTTTGTCTATTTCTCTGCAAGACACTACTTGTTACCCTTCTGAAATCCAAATCAGAATTACTGACATTTTGCATTGGTAATCAAATGTAAGAGCTTACTTCAACAGAAAGTCATCCACGTTATATAGAAATTTGGAAATTTGTACCAACAAATTTTTTTTTCACATTTACACACTTTAGCCGTCTGATGCTGTTGTAGATTTGGTTCAAAATACGCTTCTAAACAATTATTTCTTGTTATGAATGCAGAAAAAATATCTATATACTGTTGAATATTAATTGATTAGCAATTAAACACTTAAACTTTTTAGGAATTCCCCAGAAGAACTAATCCTAAAATTATAAAGACTTGGTAAAAAAGAGACACAAACTCATTAAACCACACTTAAGTACAGACTGTTTAAATTTTTTGAATAAGAATGTTTATTGTTATTTGCGTTTTTTTATTTTTTAAGCATAAGCTAACTGAAGAACTTATAAGAGTGCTTTATTAACGAAACTAAACTCTTAAGTTCGGACTTGTTTTATCTTTATTAACATTTTAGATTTCAAATTGCTCAGATGTTCCGAGAAAAGAATGCTTCATTTGAGTAAGAATTACATAGTCAGCCAACCCTAAAATCTATTTTTACACTTTTTAAAAATCGTTCTAGTTTGTTTGCCCCTCCCCGCACAAACCTACAATGCCTAGGTCACACGTCCTGAGCGCCCATTACTCATCTACCAGATTTTAGATGGCAACTTACCCCAAAAAAAGAGTTTTGTCCCCCCCGCTGCGGTTTATACTGCAAAAACTGATAGGTTCTTTTGCAAAAAGGTTAGACCGATAAAAAACAGTTGGTAGAGGTGATATATCAACTCTGTTATTTTCCTTATACTAATGCCTTCAAAAATAGATATCAACTTGACGCTTTCTGGAGAAACCTCTACAGCCGTAACGTCCAAACAAAATCCATTAAACCCCTCAGCTATCTGCCTCTTAGATAATTTTAAATTTATGTTTTAAAATTTTAACTACATAACAAAAAAGGAAAAATTACTTGCGCAAAGAAAACAGTACTGCAGATGCATGCAACGCTGCCAATCACTTTTGCCAACCCTATTTAACAAGATTTATTAAAGCTTCATTACATCTCGAAAAAGGAAATTTTCTACAATAGTTTATCACAAAAGTATCCAGCCCCCGAATGTATATTTTTTTTCAATATTAATTTTAAGCTCAAAACAGCGAAGTTATCATTTTTTTGATGATTATCTGAAAATTTCCCAAAAATGTATGAAATCGAGGGATTTATTTCAATACCTTTCAGCTGAAAAATAGAAATTAGATTTTGTTTGTGACTTTTAATATTTATTTATTTAATGGCTGATTAGTTTTAGTCAAAAAAAAAAAAAACTTAAAAACTGTCAAAAAAAAGTTAAAAATAAATGGGAAAACCGCTGTTTCCTTATGCAACAACCTATTATCTGCTATAAATGTATTAATTTATAGAACCTCTCCAAATATAGACTAATTGTTTCTGAAATGCTTTCAATTTATGGAACTTAAACAAGATATTCTTCTTCAGGTCAAAAAACTATTGTGTGCTTCCTCATATTCCTTCTCATATTAAAATAAAATCGCCTTTAAAATGTTGGTCAACGTGGGAAATCTCCCTTATATTTTTGTCTATAGTGAACCCCTAACAAGTTGTATTACCCCTATTGCGAACATTGCACAAAGCTATTTTAGGGGATTAAGATGTGCAATGTCGCATTCTACTTATTGATCATCCCCCCTCCTGTTTTTATGTTTTTTTTTCGTAGTATTCCAACAAAAAACGAGATTACAGTGGGAACAATACTTTCAGAACGTACGAACCGAACGATGGTATTTTTGCATACCTTTATATTCGGAATTTTCGATTTACCAATGGTTGCCTTGGCACCGATCTCTTTGATCAATTGAGGTATATTCTACGTGATATCTTTTTTTTTTATTTTTGTATGTGTATGTTTGTAGCTACGAGGCAGATTCCAAGCAACTTTGTTTCAATAAAAAAGAAGCGACACGTCTGAAGGCCATACGTGGATGCGAGGACAAAACCTTGAATATCTACGTAATAATGGTTCCGTATCATACCAACGATGATGTAGGCTTGAATAGTCTATTAAATTGTCTCCGTTAGAGTACTAAATGGGTTTCTGATCGGCCTCTTTACGCTTTTTCATACCAAAGTTTGCCTCCTCTTATTACGACACATATTTCTTAAAAGGGGTCTTCATATCGTCTGCAGCAGCTGGCGATTACTATAATCGTGGATGGCAACGGTTTCATGAATAAGGAAATGATCTTGCCGAGAATAATGATTAAGCTGGGGCAAGGTCATCGAATACCTAGGTAGGCGATAAATATGAAAATAAAGAGTTAATCATCAGAAAGAAATAAGTTTTTTCCCTGTTCTCATTTTTCAACTAAAAGGCTTGATTAACCCATTAATCGTGTGTACATAAAGTTTCAAGATTCGTTATTTTTGAAAATGATCAAGATTTCAATCAAAATGTTGCGGTGTTCACATGCATACTAAGATGTTTCTTAGTATTTCAAAGTTGCGTAAGGGAAAGATGGTCACACTTGAAGCAAAAAAAAAAAAAATGAAAATTTCTCATTGATAGTAGTACCAGTCCTACCTAGAGCCGCTATATAGACAGGCCGACGCATCAAGATTAAGTTTCACCACTTTGGATCCAATTCCTTAACTTTTACTTTCCAATTTTCATTGTTGCGGAGTAGGGTTACCAGAAAAAAGTTTTGGCACATTGCTAAGCTTTGCCAAATCCACGTGCCGCTAATAATGGCTTACAGTGAAAAATTACCAAAACGCGATTGCTGGCCAGAAAGGACAACCACTCAAACACACAAACACGAGCTGGATCCAAAGTGGTGAAACTTAATCTTGATGCGCCGGCTCGTCTATATAGGGGCCTTAGTCCTACCTATTGGTAAAATTTTTAGAGCAATGCGCCATTTTGTGTTCAGGTGGTGACAACTTCTTTGTCTTAGTAAGTTGCTTAGGTAATTAATTCTATCAGTCTTCTTTAAATGAAAACGCATTTTAAACTAACAAATAAGCGAAACTTAAATATTGCAAACCACTGTGTCACCCTAGAGGGAAATTTGTGACAAGGTTTACATTTCTTATTGAATTAGAAATTCTTCATTTTCGTCAGTTAGTCCTAAGATAAGTGATAGGGCAACTGTGAGCCCAAGATATGGGGCACATGTGAGCAGTGTGAAAAAATGTATTAACATTAAAAAATTGTAATATTTCTGCGATCATTTTATAAATTTATTGGTAGTTATTTTTTTACTCAAAAAATATTTAATTCCATATTTATTTATTTATTTATTTTATTACTAAATAACTTGTCAACGATTTAATGTAATAGAAAATTTGCAGGTAGTAAAATATACAAAATATTTTAATTTAGTTTAAAAATATGTTTAAGATCATTTATCGACATAAATACTTTACTATGCCATGTATGAAGCTTAGAAATTATATATGTATAGCAAGAGCAATATTTATGCAACGGAACATTCTGTGAAGTATGTATTCTTATAACTTTTTCTCTCGCCTAATCTGATCAGAGCTTGCTACAAAACTTTCAATTTGAGAGCGAAATCACTTCGATATTTAAGGAAAAATATTTTCTTATTGATACATTATTGCGCAATTTTAACTGACACAGTATTACTTGCAAATCTTTCAGTGTCACTGATATATACATATTTGTTTCGCATTAAAAATATTTTTGTGAAATATGATGATTATCTTGTTTTTTAAAAATCTTTTCCTTATGTTCCCCAAGCTCGTTCACATGTCTCTTTAATGTCTTCAATCACATGTGCTCCCCACAGGAGCACATGTGATTGAAGAAATTAAAGGAAAAAATAAAAAACAAAGTAAAGAAAATATTTTTTTAAAAATGTCAAAAATCCAAAGACTATTTGATCATGAGGACACTTTTTCTCTGAGAAGCGGACAATATTTTTTGAAAAATAAAGAAACAAAACATTTTTTTCGCATGTCCCTGCAGAGGCCACGTGAATTTTCAATGTAGTTCAATAGAGTCTTAAAAAACTCAGTCTTGAGTGTGCAGAAGGGTGGACGAGTTAATGGAAACATAAGATTATTGAGAATAGGGTCAAAAAAGAATAAGACCCGGGAACTTCCTCGTCCGAATTCAACATACATCTCTGACCACTAGACAATATAGCCGGAGCAACAAATAATAAACTGCCCAAGTTCCAGGAAGCAAGCAATTGGTTATCTTTATGACAACCAATTGCTAGTTTTTTTATTTGTATTTATTTATTAATTATTATTATTATTATTATTATTTTTTTTTTTTTGGCTTTTAAAAATTTAGCTCTTAAAAATAATTTACCGTATGTGACAAAAATTGGTTCAGACCCCTAGAATGATTGCCGACACCTGCATTAGACCCCACATAGGAGAGTTAAATTCTTTGTATCTGCATAGAAAACTTGAGGATTTGGCTAGCCTCCTCCCCCCCCCCCTCAAAAAAGAAAACGTTTTATTCTCATTATTAAGAAAAATATATAAAAATTGCTTGAACAAAAGAATAATTATTTAATTGTTTTGAGGTACATTATTGAAAATCTCGAAAAAGTTAGCTCTTTTGAGAAAATTCAATGTTTTGCAACAAACTCTGACTGCTCCATTAACGTTAAAAATGAAATATTGGCACTACTTTGCTTTATATAAAGGTCTACTTTACTTCACAACAATATATATTTAACTATGAAAAACATAGAAAATGAGAGAGGAAGATGAGACTACTCCGTATCATAAAGAAGCATTACGAAACTGCTTTTGGTGAAAGTTAAAACCTTTTTCAATGCCCTCCTAAAATATGCAAATTAAAATTATTTCTCGATTAACCAACACAGGCTGCTCTTACATAATGAAGGCTAATAAATGTAAGTCAAAATGTAATTACAGTACATGACATAAGTTCATCCAATCAGATATGCATGTCCTTGAATAAATGTTTTCATTTCTTTCAAGGTTACTACCATTGACCTCCAAAGTAAAGAACGTGTCAGTTTTGATTTTTTCAGTAATGAGGAGCTCCCACACTCAATGTTCCTCTCAACGTCCTAAGAAATGGTGACTTTTGAACATATGCACGTACAAATGAAATTAATCAAAGTATTAACATAGTTTATTACAGCATTTACCCATAAAAACACGGTTGTAGAAAAGGTTTGGGCGCCAAAAATGCCTTCTGCATTTTAAAAGGGACTGCTAAATGTAATGAACAAAATGACATTGGGTGGAGAATTAGGGAAACAAGTGCAGATAAATATTAATGAGACGGGCTTGTGAACAAGACAAGGTTCCAAATAGGTTCGAATGATTTTTTAAATATTTTTTAGTATTTCACATAAAAAAAAATAATGAATGTAACAATTTTATCCAAAATAATAAAAATATCACAAATGATTTTTTCTTTTGCACGTATCGTCATTAGCAGACACCACACACGTATGAAAGTACCCAAGTAGCATCAACTCATCGGATTTTGCTCGGCCGATCATCGAACTCCTCGTAAACTGATCCCGTAACGCACGATGACATCTTTCCGATCAGTATCCGAGCACGGTTTTCGATGAGCTACTTTTCATCGGAAAGCAATATCCTTCCGATCAACTTTCCCGATGAAAATAAGCCGAGCATCCAAAATTGATCCTAAATTCATCGGCACGGGACTGCACTGCTCGTAAATTGCTCCAAATTTCATCGTATTTCGAGCAAAACTCATCGGGTTTTGCTGCTCGGAGTTTGCTTGGCCGATGAGACATATTGGAGCAGTTCCCGATGAGAACTCATCAAATCCGATCATCGGCCGATGAGAATTTCATTGGGTTTCGATGAATGGCCGATCATCGGCCAATGAGATTATGCTGCTAGGGTAAATGAATAACGTAAATAATCAATTCATGTTGCAGAGTTACCATAGGGACTTAAATAAAAATGACTTTACATATCGAGCTAGAAAAATGTTCTTCTGAAGTACTCGTAAAACCTTAACTTCATAAGACTGGGAGGAGATGATCCATATGTTCTAATTAACTCTCTCACGATGTTTTTATTCCTTTTTAATGAAGAAAACCAAACTTATACTTAACTCATTTATGCCCAGTAGCTAAAATACGGGACGCTTGTCAGTTACTGCATACAAAAGCCTGTAGTGCGTATATAATTTTACTAAAGCTGTTTTTCACAAGTTGAATATTTCTTCTTTTTGAGAAAACCAGATGAAGTTACCAGTTGGACATCAGAGTTCATTTGTTAACAGTTATGTTTAGATAAATGAGTCAAGCAACGATGCAGCATGGGTAGTCGCAAAAAGTAAGTGTTTTTTGCAAACTTATTTTTCATGAAATTAAATTATTTTAAAATGAGTTGCTTAAAATAGATCACAGAAGTGTTCTGTAATGTTATTTTGCAAAAATAATTACATCATTTTTGTATAATCATGCTCAATCTGTGGCGTCCTGTTTACGGGACACTGGGTATTCATGAGTACATTTTGCCTAAAAAGTTTTAATTTGTCTGTAGCATAATCAACTATCATTTTCAGTTGAAATGCATTTTTTTAATGTGATAAAATAAAATCTTCTGTTTAATTATTAGTCAATTATTAGTAGATTTGGGCTCAAGAGACTGGTGTCTAAACTGCTTAAATGGCTTTTCGGTACAATTTGTTTTTTTCCAAGGAAAAGAAACCAGCAAAATTGCTAACGAAAAAAATTGGTCACACAATTATTGTACGTAAAGTGCAACTGAGTTGCACTCAATGTCCAGGTGAAATGACAAGAAAATGCGAAATATGTAGCATTGGCCTCCATGATAAATGCTCAAATCAACAATTTTATGCAAAATACCTGTTCCGACTTAGTTATTTTTTATTATTATTCAGTAGAAATTATGTTAAAATAATAAAAGAAGTTTAATTTGAAAGATTTTACACATTTGTTTAATTGTATCATCAGAAACAATTAATTTGCACCTGTGAAAATTTCAAATGTAGTCGCATTTTGCGCCCAGTGCCTCATAAGTATGACATTGAATAACTTAATAAATATGGCAACGGTGATATTTTTGGCTCTTAAAAGATATTTAAACCATCCCAAATAAGAGTTTTAAGCACATAAAAGTTGAAAACAATTATTAAAAACAACTTTGGCATAAATGGGTTCATGTTTATAGAAAAATTTCACATAACAAAAATTCATTCCTTCTACTTAAATTAATTAATAAATAAGTATTAGTTATAGTTTAGTTTAAAGTGTCGATTTCCATTACTGCTATTATAGAAACTTAGCTGTACTTTATATGCAAGGCAAAACTGCAGGTGCGAAGGGGGAAAAATTTGGTACTAGAAAAATATATATTTTAAATTAAAACTGAATTCTAGCTGTGATCTAAGCTGATTATGTAGCTATAGTATTCCATAAACAACTGTTCTCGCCCAGGAAGACTGTAGGTTAATTACTAATAGACGACAATTAAGTTTTCAATACCAAATGCTACTAAAAGTTGGGGGTCCTTCTAAAAGAGGTGTAAGTTAGTTTTTTCGCATGTATACATGAACAATTTTGCTTTGAAATAAAAAATTTCTGGCATTTCAATTGTCTTCGGGATCAAGTCCCTTCAATCTAAAAGTATATGCTAGCAAAGGACACTTTAAATGTGTAATTAGTAATCCAGTTGATTTTGAACGCATGCAAATAAAAAAAATTAAAGCAAACCTTTACTTTTCGATTCAATAGGATTTGAATTTAATAGCATTTCAAAAGTTTTAATTAATTTAGTATGTTCCAAAAGTTTATTGGTTGTCTGGCAAAAAAATATGAAAATATACGGATAACTTGGCAGCTGCTTCAGGACTTAGTTCCCCTGGTGACTTTAAAGGGATATCGTTTATTTACTATGAATGTAAAAATATCATTGAAGCTGACTTCTGCTTAAAAAGTTTTCGACAAACGAGGTTCTACTGCATAGTGTTAAACTTCGGGTGGCTAGGGATTTTAAGGAGTTTTTTTTTTTTTTTTTCTAGATTTATCAATGGTGCGTTGTGAAATTACTTAATTTTTTAAGAACTTTAGTTGTACATTTAATGCCCCAGTTTTGGATGTCTTGGGCCCATGCCTCATGTACCGATGTTTTAATATGACCCGAACTACCACATTTTCTAGAACTAGTGTGCAACAGACTCGATACCCCACCAGACTCCACCATAGCGTACTGACATTGCTGAATTTTCCCAAATGTCAGTTAAGATCATGGATTACTCAGCCATGTTATCAAATTGCTGCTGAAGATATAATGATGAAGGTTAATTGCAGAAAATTAACGAAAGCTGTAGTAGAATCTCATATAAATTATTTAAGATGCTATGTATGGAGCAAAGCATGCAGATTAATACATAAACTGCACAGAGTTAAACTTGGGGTGGCATAGGAATTTTCAGAAGAAGATTTAACAATGGTGCGTTACAAAAAAACTTATTTTTTTAAAAAACTTTACTGACCTAATTTTGATTGCCCTGGTCCCGTGTTCGTGATACCGATGCTTTATTATGGCAATGACGACCGCATTGTCTTGTGCTAAAAGACTCGAGACAGAACACATAATTCCCCACCTGACTCTACCGCAGCACTCTGACATTGCTGAATTATCCCAGATGTCAGTGAAGATCATTGATCACCCAACCATGTAATCAAATTGCGGCTGAAGTGATAAATGATCTAACTGCTGCAAATTAGCGAAAGCTATTGTGGAATATCATGTAAACTATTTAAGATGTTAATTATGGCACAAAAAGCAAGCAGATTGATACAGAAACTGCATAGTGTCAAACTTGAGGTGGTGTTGAGATTTTCAGAAGATTATTTCTTCTAGGTGTGTTATGGAAGAACTAAATTTTTAAAAAAATTTAGTTGTATGTTTTGCTCCCCAATTTTGATTGCCCTCGGCTCAGTCAGTGGTACCGATGCTTTAATATATAGCCCTGAGGACCACGTTGTCTCGTACTAGTACGCAAAGAACTCGAGACGGAACACTTAACACTCCACCTTCGATCTGACACCACCACAGCGTACTAACATTGCTAAATTATTTCATATGTCAGTTAACATCATCGATCACCCAACCATATTATCAAATTGCCGCTGAAATGATAGATGATGAATGCTAATTGCAGAAAATTAGCGAAAGCTGTTGTAGAACCTCATGTAAATTATTTAGAATGTTATATATGGAACAAAACATGCGGATTAATACAAAAGCGGAAATTTCTGTGCGCCTATGTGCACATCAATCCTCGCGACCGGCGAGAAATAACTTATGTGGGCTGCCATGTCCTTCAAGGTCGCCGGCCTTGACCTCCAATGTGAGGAACGTGACCATTTGGGATTAACTCTGTAATGAGGGGTTCCTATACTCAATGTTATTCTTCGCAACGTAAAATGTGATGCTTTCTCAACGTATTCACGTTCAAATAAAATTCATTAAAGTATTAACGTTGTTTATTTTGACATTTGTTCATAAAAATATGGGTTGAGAAAAAGTGCGGCTGCTTAAAAAATGCATTCACGTTTTGTATTCATAAAGAGTCCCTTGATGGAATGAACAAAAAATGGCATTGAATACAACATTGGGAAGAGAAAAGGAAAGAGGGGGAAAAAAAGTTCAAGTAAATATTAATGAGATGTGCTAGCCAAAAGACAAGATCTTAAATGAGTTTAAATAATACTTCATAAGATTTATTTGTGTAGCTTATAAAAAATGAATAATTAGGATAGCAGTCTCATCAAAAAGAAAGAAAAAATAAATAAATAAAACGCTAAGGCTTCTTATTGACACATTGTTTCGTAATCAACACGCGTCAGCACGTGTGTACAAGTTTGATTTTAAGTATGCAAAAGGTCCGAAAAAAAAGCAAAAAAAAAAAAAAAAAAAACATCTTGACAACAAGTGTTTTCAAAGCGAGATTAAAAAAAAAATCCCTTAAGAATTTCCTTTTTATTCGAACTTATTTTCAATTTGCCTTTCATCATATTTGAAATCCTAAGTAAAGTGATATTTTACAAACAAAGGTAAGAATATCTCTTCTAAACTTAACGCTACACAATCATCAACATTTCTAAAGTTCTTCCAAGCAACATATCATTAGCCTCTGGCGTGTGTTTACAGTACGTTAATCTGAAAAAATTAAATAAGACAGTCTCTCGATTTTTTTTCTTTCCAGAATTAGAGAATTCAGCCCCCTTACCCCATTAAGTTTATAAAGCAGTCAATTACAAGAAAATACAGTTTCGCCCACCTCTATACAGATGAAGTATTACTAAGATCTTTCTTTAGTTGCATAAATTTGATTTTCTTAAATTGAAAAGATTAGTTGTTGTCGTAGAATGGTGCGTGGACCAACCATCTTTAACCAAAGTTTTCTACAAAAGTGATTCACTCCGGAAAAAAATTAGTCTTTTGAGACTCTCAAAGATGTTCCCTCCCTCCCTTAAAAGACTACAGTTTTTGTAATATTCTGCATATACGTTGAAATAATGTCAAACCTTGTTCTGTACACCACGAATTTTCCACCGAAAATAGAAAGTGCAGGAACCTTCTATTCTTCAGAACTAATGTTCATACTTAAATACTGTCCGTTTACCAGGAGAAGGTCATTGTTGCGTGGCATCTGGCGATTCTATTTCACTGTTTTAGGAAGAAATCTAGTAATGATCATAGCATTTTTCGGTACTAAAAGTTCAAGAATAAAAAAAGTAACAGCAAACGAGTGATGTAGGGGACACAAAGACTTTTTCTCACATTTGAATGCGCGCCGAAGTTAGGTTCTCTCATCATAAAGCACGGAAATGTGTTCTATCATTGATCACCCCGCTGAACTGAACTCTGAGAAGGCAGAACGAAGTGCCATTTCGTTGTGAAAGCACACTAGCTTGAAATTCGACAGAACTCCGCTCTCTAATAGTTATATATTCATTGAGGAAAAAAAATAAGAAATACAAGAGCTGAAGTCCCAAGCAAATTACGTCTTGGTTTTAGGTACATCATAGGTGGCTTTTGTAAAACTATATTTGCCCATCGAGCGTTTAACGTGAAATCTTTATTTCTTTTAGTCAGCTAAAAATGTTGGAAATCTTGAAAATATGATGATAAAGATTATTTTCCTTCTCTGGTTCACTCTCGACTAGGGTAAATAACTACCAAAACAGCAGACAATCATAGGGCAGTATTTTATTTCTCTTTTATGATTCATTTTCGTTTTTTTTCCCATTTCTCATCTGGGGCAATTCCACTGGCAACTGACTGTCATTTTAAAAACAAAATACTATTTTGTAACATTTAATGAAAAATATGTATTTTGCACAGAAGAACTTTTACACTATATTATTGTATTGAAGGTATAGTCGAATTCCCAAAACACATTTTGAATGCCATCTGTATGATATAACTTAAGTACATTGCAACGTCATAGTGTTTGTGGGTCATTCCATGTCAAGTGATCCAACGTTTTTTACCTTACAGTTTTGTATTTCTTTCACATTTGGCTCATCAATTGTACCCCTTGAGGTAATCAAAAGTCTCAATTTTTGGATTTTTATCTCTATTATTTTTTCATTTATGAGACTTTGAACTTTGGAAAAACCCTCGTTTTTCCATGGATAAGGGTACATAAAAGGGACCATAACTCGGCACCAAATATAGATAGAACGATTTGGTAAATGGCATTTTAAAGTACGTTAGTTGCCGCTTAATTTGATATGCAACATGGCTAATTTGATAAAAATTTTCTTTTTCAAAAAATGAAATTTAAATTTCAAATTTAAATTTCTCGAAAAACATATAATTAATTTTATTGAAAAAATTCTCAAAAATTTTTGTGTATTTCATCTATGTTTGTACAAATTTTTAGATTGGGATCTCAATGGGATCATATTTTTTTGAATTTTTGAATAAAACTGTATAGGAAAAAAATGATATTTTTTAGATTCTATTTATTTAAATACTAAGTTCTCTTGCTTGTGATGGTCTAAAAAGTAGTGAACAAACATGAATATGTTTAAAGTGAGCTAGCATGAGCTTATAGATTTGTCAGGTTCACCCCCCTCCCCCTTCCTCCACCGCACAACCACTCTTTTTTAATTCAAAACTGTTCAAAATGTTAAAAAAAAACTCTTTGATACAAAATGAATACTAAACTTTTTTAAAGTTGGTAAATGAGTTTCCTTATAACTAGACGAAGTATCCCCCTCCTCCACCCAAATATACCATTAACGCTGTACTATTATGACGTCTAACCTGGGGATTGAATTGACTATTATTTTTACTCTAGGTAAGTGAGCTAACATTAACTTGTAGATTGGTTAGCTCCCCCTCCCTTCCTTCCTGACAAAACCATTTTCCCCCCAAACTGTTTAAAATGCTAAAAAAAAGCTTCTTTGATACAAAATGAACAGTAAACTTGTTTAAAGTTGATAAATGGGCTTCCTTATAGCAAATCAAAGTACAACCCTTCCCCCACCCAAATATACCATTAACGCTATACTAATATGACGTCTCACCTGGGGATTGATTTTAGGATTATTTTCCCCCTAGGTATATATTGTTTTTCAGACGAAGTGTTTCGTTTTCAATTCGAACTTCACAAAGTGTACTTTCATTCAAAATCTGAATTTAAACTTATGGTTCATTTCATCCCCTCCCCCAGCACCAATCTTCAATTTTGAAGGGAGGGAATAAATGGGTCGCCCCAAGATCATAGCAAACAGCAAAATAGCCACTGTTTCCCCTTGTTCTCATAATGTTTTCCCATTATTTTTACACAAAACTGAAAAGAAATTAAAGTGTCACGTTATATGTCAGTCCCCATCACTGCCTTTCTTTTCTCTTATTGGACAAAGCTCATGAGCTAATAGGAAAAAGTAACAAACAGAACAAACTGAAACACTACCAGACATCAGTAGAGACTAAGGCTTTGAGATGGGGCTAGGCGGGATGATAAAAAAAATAAAAGTTTGGAGTGGAAAGGTAGGGTAAGGGGGGGGGGGAGCAATCTGTAAAGAAGTTAAACAACATGTGAGGTTGTGCTCAAAAAAGCAGTGTTTGTTTAATATATACATATATAGATATATCTTGCTGCATTACTTTCCTTTACAACAAAATGAAAAAGAACACAAACAATTAAATAAAAGCTGCACACTAGATAATGTGGGAAGATAGTTATGGGGACACAGACATATGGTCTGATATTTTGATTTATTTTCAATTTTGTGCGAAAAGAATAGAAAAAATGATGAGAACAAGGCGAAACAGTGCTATTTTGCTGTTTGCTATGATATTGGGGCGACCCATTTATTTCCTCCCTTCAAAATTGAAGATTGGTGCTGGAGTAGAAGATGAAATGAATCATAAAGTTAAATTTCAGATATTGAAGGGAAGTACACTTTGAAGTTCGGATCGAAAAGAAACACTTCGTCTGAAAAACAATATATATACCTAGGTTTGAAAATAATCCTCAACTCAATCCCCAGGTTAGACGTCATATTAGTATAGTGTGAATGGTATATTTGGGTGGGGAGGGGGATACTTCGTCTAGTTATAAGGAAACCCATTTCCCCACTTTAAATAAGTTTATTATTCATTTTGTCAAGAGTTTTTGTTTTTTTTTAAAACAGTTTGAACAGTTTTGAATTAAAAAAGAGTGGTTGTGCGGGGAAGAAAGGGGTAGGGGGGTGAACCTGACAAATCTATAAGCTCATGCCAGCTCATTTTAAACATATTCATGTTTGTTTACTACTTTTTAGACTATCACGAGCAAGAGAACTTAGTATTTAAATAAATAGAATCTAAAAAATATCATTTTTTTCCTATATAGTTTTATTCAAAAATTCAAAAAAATATGATCCCATTGAGATCCCAATCTAAAAATTTGTACAAACATAGATGAAATACACAAGAATTTTTGAGAATTTTTTCAAAAAAATTAATTATATGTTTTTTGAGAAATTTAATTTTGAAATTTAAATTTCCTTTTTTGAAAAAGAAAATTTTTATCAAATTAGTCATGTTGCATATCAGATTAAGCGGCAACTAACGTACTTTAAAATGCCATTTACCAAATCGTTCTATCTATATTTGGTGCCGAGTTATGGTCCCTTTTATGTACCCTTATCCATGGAAAAACGAGGGTTTTTCCAAAGTTCAAAGTCTCATAAATGAAAAAATAATAGAGATAAAAATCCAAAAATTGAGACTTTTGATAACCTCAAGGGGTACAATTGATGAGCCAAAAGTGAAAGAAATACAAAAATGTAAGGTAAAATTTTTCTCAGATTTTGGATCACTTGACGTGGAATGACCCTTGTTCCAATGATATGTCATTAAATAAATATGAAATAGATCTAACAACAGTGGTCTACATAGCGCCCCCGCGGCGCCCTAGGTTTGAGGGTACACAATTCAGAAAAATAGCACTATGAGTTACAAGGGAATTAAAAAAAAAAATAGTTTAATAGGGGGTGGGGAGTGCACACTTAAAAATCTTGCAGGGGAGTGCACACTTAAAAATCTTGCAGGGGGATGCACCTAAGTCTATGTACGCTACTGTCTAATAACGTGATGAAATATACTGATAAACAAGAAGGAAGAAGAAAATGGAAAAGTATCGCGTGAGGATTCCAATGATATGCCAAAAGAAACCGGCGTATTCTCCCAAGGCCCCAGGCAGAGCGGAGAGACAAAAAAATTCTGATCTTTCATAAGTTTGTTCAACTTGTATTAAAAATAGAACCGAATTATATAAATATACCACCGTACCACAGTCATTATAATTGCTGTCTTTACGTAACAAACATAGCAGAACTGAGAAAAGAAAAATATTACTCTTTCAGGAGTTTGTTCAACTTTAATTGAAAGGAGGATCGAATTATGTAAGCACCACAATCATCACAATTATTCTCTTTACGTAACAAACCTGGGCCGAGCTAGGAGAAGAAAGACTCTACTACTTCAGTAGTTTGCTCAACTTTTATTGAAAACAGGACCGAATTATATAAACGTACCTACGTTACTAAACCATTATCATTACTCTCTTTACGTAACAAACAGGAGCTGGGGCTGGAGAAGAAAAATGCCATTCTTTCAGGAATTGAAATAGGATCGTGTTATGTGAATAAACCTACGCAAAAACTATTACCATTACTATTTTTACTGACTTATTTTTACTGATTTTACTTATTTATATGAAAAATCGCGTCCCAAATTAATTTAACAATGAATTTATATATATATATATATATATATATATATATATATATATATATATATATATATATATATATATATATATATATATATATATATTTATATGAAAAATCGCGTCCCAAATTAATTTAACAATGAATTTATATATATATATATATATATATATATATATATATATATATATATATATATATATATATATATATTTTTTTTTTTTTTGAGTTGAAAATACATCAAAAAACATTTTTACCGAGTATAAAAATTTTGAAAATTTTGGGGGTCTAAGGCCCTCCATAAAATTTTTTCCGATCATAGGTACCATCTGTCGGCCTCTCAGCGAAGTACAAGGAGTAGTACTCAAAAGTTTCAGCATGATTCCAGCCAGCCATTTAGGATTCGTAATACTAAAATAATATCAGTGGAACTTCTGAGTCCCGTCGGGGCATAAAGGGTTAAGATTTCTTCAAAACTGAGAGCACTAAACCTAATTTGAGATTTTCAAGTAGCGAGGGAGTGACCACAAAACAGACTCTACCATAAACTATACAGTACTGGGACACTTTCAGGAACTGCCATTGTTTTGAGATTTCTCGAGAAATGAGCCATAATTGTCTCATTTGTCCCATGAAATATAGATTTCAGCTAACATTTCTCAATAAAATTTAAATCATCCATGGATTTAGGGGACAAATAAAGGGGAATGGGGTGGGGAAATCGACACCGATGACAAAACATGGCCAATCGAAGTTAAATCATAATAGACGGTCTACGATACTTCAACCGATCTACAACAAACCATCAATGTTCTGCGCAATCGAGCTTTTTACTATACATATTTAAGGATAGTGATCTATAACATGTTTTCAGAGGAAAAGTGAATTTACAACCTATATATACACATATTGATTATTGACTGAGAAAAGTGAATAAATGTAATAACTGCTATATTAATGAATTATTAAAAGTATCTTAGCTTCATATTGAGTAACACAAAGGGCCAAGTAACTGGTGTAGTTTTAAAATACAAAATATTGAAACATCAATATAAATTATGAAAAACATTTCGTAACACTTTTTAACTCTCTTCCTGAGTAACACAAAATTTAAAAAATGAGATATTTAGTTATTCATGCGAACTAATTATCGAAATTAGTGATATTTTTAAAGCTAGACAGCAAGGAAAACACTAATGTTGAGAACAGTAAAATAATTTCTAACTGAATTGCAAAACATTGTATCAATTATATTTAAAACATAATTTTGCTTCATTGGTAATAGAATATTGATGGGGTTTGAAATATGTATTGCTAACAGCATGGTATCTATTTAAACAAATATTATTATTTATTTACTCAAATTGGTGATTCATTGGAGTGAAACTTGTAAGTAGGAGCAATATGTAAAAACGCGCAATATTTTAGTTAACCCCTTAATGCCTGACATTTTTTTCCAAAGATATTTTGTACACTGGTTACAAACAGTGTTTAATGAACAGAAAAAATAATGAAAAAAAAAATATCATGTAAAAAATAATGTTTTTATTAAGGAAAGAAAAATCGTCGCTTGAAAGTTACGATAGACCCCAGAGGGTACATACTTTTTTTTACTAAATTTTTTTTCTGCCAACGATATAATATTTAAAAAGACATTTTATAAGAAAAAATAAAAGCAGCAATTAACATAAACTGGGAAGCTGGGAATAACTTTGAATACTTAAATTTTTTTCTTGAGATTGTGAACGATGTAATTTTTGATAAGAATCATATTAAAACTGCTGCAGAACACACTTTACAATGGTTATGTGCTGCAATCTGTGAATAACGAATTGAAACAATACCAAGGTACTAATTAAACACTATTATTTGGTTTCAATGCTCATTTTTGGGGAAATTCAGACTCCTTTTTTGAACCGTCCCTAAAAAGGGACGCTAGACATTAATGGGTTAATATTATGCTGGGAAACGGGATCGTTAACTTTACTCCAAATAAAACTTTACCCAATGTGATGGATTTCATAATTATTGAGTAATGATGTAGTCTTTACCATAATTGTATTTTTAAAGAATTATTTCGGGACTGTTTCCTTTTTTAAATATTTTTGGCTGGGATATAAAGCATTAATATCGACGGAACGACGAGGGCAAAACATGTTAGAAAATAATCCATTCTAATGAAAAGAGGATAAAAACGTCGATGTTTTGAAAAAAACCTTGATCATATCACTCAGAAGAGAAAACGTTATCGTTTTGAATTTTCTTGATTTGAAACTTTGGTTCAACTTTGCTTTTACAAATTTTAATGAAATTATAGAGCTCCGACATTTATTTTCAAAATTAAAACATTTATTTTCTCCTATGACGGGCTTTGTACTGCACAGTTTTTTTCGCAAATACGAAGCAATTTTTAAGTTTCTTAAGTAACATAATTAATACACAAACAGCAGGCTTCCGGAACCGATCTGCAATGTAAAACTTCCTGAATGAATGAAAAATTGAAAACGGGAGTTATACAGCTCATAGTGGGTTTGTCATAGAAGGCGCAGTAAAATTAAGCAATGATTACATTTGTATATATTCTAGACTGTAAAAATGCAACTTAATTGTACGGAAGTTATTCAATCTCTTAAATTTACAGAAACGGTAGTTTTTATACAAAAATGTAAAAGTTTTATGCCTACATGCGAATTATTCGCTGCAAATGTAATATTGAAGTATGTCAAGCTTGATTTTTTTTTTGTGCAAATGTGTTAAAGAAAAAAATCATCTAAATGCGTTTCAAAACGTTTTTAATGGAGGCGTAATTAATGTGGGAATCTCATGATGGAAACTTCGTTCAACGCAACGAACAATTTAACTGTAACTTCCAACTTTTCATTGAACTATCTGCCAGAAATCGTACCGCACGCCTATGTTTTGGGCTGGACACGACTGGAAAGTAAAAATTAAGGTGAAATTGGGAGTTGGCTTGAATGAATTCGCTTATGTGTGATACACGCTTAGTAAGTTCAGGAACAGAAATAAGCATATATGAATAAAAATTTGCAAGAAAGATTTTTTAAAAAAAGTCTTGTTTGATGGGGGAAATGGTGAGAAATAAGTGGATTGATCTAGTTCTTTTTACGGCTTCAAAAACAGGAATTAGTTCAATCATAATGCATGAAATTTTTTTTCTAAAACTTTTTTGACTCAATAATAAATTTATCTTTACTGAAAATTGTAAACAATTTGTTTTGCAATGTTTCAGTAATGTTAAATAAAAGGTAACATTAACCTGAAGTGAAACACAATCTAAGAACTAATGAAAAATCTGAAAAATAATTTTTAAGTTTCAAAAATTTTTACATTTCAAAAATACGTTTTTGGAACTTTGTTTTGAATTCCAACTAAAAAGAATTTAAACGCGTTCACAGAGGCTTAAAAGTCATTAAATTTAAATTAATATGATGAAGCTTTGTTCTCAATTTTGAAAAAAATGCTTTTTGTCGGCCAATATGAAATCAATTATCTGAAAATCTGAATAAAATTCCTACTTCGTCGTACTTTTAAATAGAATCACAGCATATTTTAAAAGTTATTTAAATTGACTTTGATGTATTTTGTCTCCTTAAAAAAATACACTAAGTTTTTTTTTATTTGCTATAGCGATGTTTTAATACTATTTTCCCATCAGCGAATACAACAATTTTCTTACGATTTTTACAAAAGATTAACATTTGTGTGAAATTCTTGCATGAGATAATAGATAATTATCATTAAATAAATTTAAAAAATGTAAAACTTACCTTAAATAATGAAAGAATAAATCCAAGAGATAATGATAGATAAGAATCGAAATTCAATGTTTTTGCCTTTATATACCCATTGTCAATGCTTGCCTAATTTCCCCGTCAGGTGGCGTGGCAAATATCCATGACACTTCTGTCGCTCGACCAGTCAAAGTTTCATAAATCCCACACTCCACCTTCCTCCTCCTCTCCAGTTTTTGTTGTTGTTAATAGATTTTGCAATTCGTCTTCGATGTGTACAGATCCGTAGCTAGCCAAGCAGTAGTAGCCGTTCAGATTGCAAGCGTCGAAAGGAATCATTCATTGCGACAAAGAAGTATTCGCACTAAGTTAATTTATGAATAAAGATTGGTCAAAGAATCTTGTAGAAGCAATTGTAGCAGTTTTGAAAATCAAAATCGGATCTCGAAGTGAAAGGATGTCATGGTTCGGCGGTTTTTTACACTCTTTTAGCGCGGTTTTCACTCGCCTCATTTACACTGAGCGTTTAAAATAAGATCAAGAGTTAGAAACTATTTCAAGATACTATAACCGATTGATGAATTATCTAAATTATATAAAAGTTCACCGAATAAGAATTGCATAGAATGTTACAGCACAACCGCAACACGTATTTGCAAATTTTAATTAAAAAATTTAATAAAAATATTTTTTTCTTTTTTGAGACGAAGAGTTATCTGTTTAGAACTAAGCGAGCTTACTTTTCTCTAGGTTAATATCTCTACCATCTCTCTACTTCGTTTGTTAAAGACTCGAAATTAATTAAAATAAAAAATGCATTTTTTACAGTTAAAACAATTATGAAAACAAAATGTGACAAGAATGAAATGAAAACGATTTAGTTAACATAAAACGAAATTAAATTCATTATCTAAAACTTTCACATTATGTTACAGTAAATTCCTTTTTGTGTTTCTATTTTTACAACGGGAATATTGTAAGTTCAAACAGTTTATTTGACTAAAAAAATTCTCCAAAATAGAATTCTCAATTCGAATAAGATAAAAAATATCAAATAAAGTAAAAACAATTTCTTTTCATTTTTTTAACAAAGTCAATTTTTTGATCAGGGAGTAATGACATCAGTTAATAATGTTGTAAGAGGAAACGCCGAATGTTGTGTTAGAGCTTAGCTTCGAACAATAAAAGACAGTGCTCCTAGAATCTTCAGAAATTATTTTTATTCGTAAATGGCATAAATTTAAACTAGTATATAAAAATTGAATTAAACTAAAAACTGAAACTATGTCCGGAAGCTGAACAGTCATGAGCTTCTGTACAAGGTAAACCTCGTTCCAGTGTAAAAGGCATCAGTGAAAAACGTACTAGAGTGAAATAGTATGTGAAAAAAGTTTACTTAAAAAAAAAAATAATAAAAAATCGACATCTGAGACCAATTTGTGTTTTTAGCAATCACGAGCTTCGATAGGAGCCTACTAAAATTTAGATATGTTTCTTCGTGTCTAAGGAATTCTCAAAAAGGGCACCATTTTACTTTCAACTGAAAAATACATGTTTTTCTTTTTTCCATTTCCCGAAACAAATCCAGCTCGTATGAACACAAGAGCTCGTGACACATAATTAAGCGAGCGACTTTGAAAAATAAAAGGCTTTAACTTGATCAATTTTTACTATTGATTAACGTGCTCACAAGATTTTGCATCGGACCTCTTTTTACTCGTTCTTCAACAAGATTTCTCACGGCTTTTATCGCATTTCCTTTGCTCTGAGAAAGCAACGAACGCCAACTACGGTCGAGTGAGAACAAATAGCAATCGTGAGTGTTCAAAAAAAGATCTGAGCTTTTTTACAGCAAATGCACCCTGAAGAATCACTTAATTTCCTTTTTGGAAGCTACTGGACATACGACTAACCTTGAGAATTATTTGCTAAACGCAAATTCTAGTGACATTACTGATGTACATTGATTTGCATTTAATTTGAGGTTGCGACCGATGTGAAAACGTTGTCACAAGTCCGATCAGAGAGAGATTCTTTTTTTGAAAGATTTAGCTACATTTCATCTCAACAGCAAGTTAAAATTATTATTTTTCCATAAAGATTTATTTTACTTTGCAATTGTTGACAGAAAAATAGTTTTCACTTTAAAATGAACGAGTCTGATGTCAAAAGTTTGTTTTTTTTTAAACTTTGATTTGCTCTTTATTTTTATTACATACAATATATAAATAGGTAAGAGAAAAATAAATAAATTGATGAAAAGTTCTATTGTTTTAACATTGACAGTCGATAGTTATTTCGTCACCTCAAAATATTTAGAACGCTTTGAATATTTCTTGGGGAAAAAAAGCAGCAATAGATTTTATTTCCAGCAGGTATTTTAACATATACAGGGGATATTGAAGCCAGTAGTCGCAGTTAAAATTTATTTGTGTTTTTCTTCTTTAAAAAAAGTTTTGGAATAAAATTTAACTGCAGTTTAAAGGTAGATCTTTTACTTTAAATAACAAAAAGTATTCTATAGGTAAGCGAAAAACTGTTCTCCAATATACCTTGTCGTTGACAAATTACCTATAATTATATTTATAACGCAAATTGCCCACCTCCCCTGCATATTGTTTACATCTAGGCATATTTCACACCTTGCTCGATTAGGATGAGCGATCAGAAACCGAGAAGTGCGAGCTTGAGTTAAATAGTCAGATTATAGAGTTTTTTAGTGTGACTAGAAAGATGGAAATCGGGAGTTTCGGGCGCTTTCTCCGGAAAAAACTTGACGTTGAAATCTAACAATCGCAATTCTTTGCTATGTTCGAAGACATTGAGGAAATGAAAAAGTTTCATCTGCAAAATAGAATGGTTTTCAAATTTATATATGTGTAAAACGGAATGGCTCTTAGGAACTTGGGACTCCTAGGCAAAGTTCCAATTAACTATGCAATTATGAGGCCATAAAACATCAACAATACAAAAACACAAATCACAAATGTTTAGAAAACATTATCTGCAATAATTACTAGTATATCGTTGTTGTAAAAAAAAAAAAAGATCGCGCATCCCATTGAAATGGAATCCAACACTAATCTGCATCTCATGCACCCCCAATCCATGTAATCGAGCAGCGAGCGAGGACCACTTCAGAAACCACTGATCTAGAAGGAGAAATCCTACTATGAACAACCAGGTAGCCATGGAACAACTTCTGCTGGTTTAATTTGGATTTGGAACAATACGTTTTGTGGTCAGCAGCTGTAAGTTTCCTGAAGTAAATGTGAAGAATATTCCAACTGACTAATATGGGGGTTTCTATTGCGGTATAAGGAACTTAAGATTCTCGTTTCTTCTATTAAAAACATTTGCTTCTAGAATGAATAAAGATGTAGCTGTCTCATGTGGTTTTATTAGAAACTGCTTGAAAGTGACACATATCCTCTAAATGTTGCTCTATACTAGCTTGGTTCATAAATATTTTCAATCACAACTTTATAAAAAGCAATCTCTTGAACCTTGTTATCAATCTTATTCAATCACTGTAAAGTATGATTAATAATTTCTCGATATAAAGATTGGATATTATTTGCGCTTTTTCTAAAATTATTTTTTGTTTATTTATTTATTCATGTTTTTTACAAACTCTAAACTAACTAAATTTTTAAAAACCTTTCAGAAACATAATCTTCTACTTTTAACTTTTGCTACGCAAAAATGTAAATTTAGGGTCACATAATGTAAAAGAATACATGGGGTAAATCGAAATAAACTCTATTACTACATTTGTGGTAATTTTGAAAACAAAACTGTTGGTGAGTGAGGACTAAGTGACACGTAGAAGAGATTGTGAGATTTCCGCGTGTTTAACATGTCATGTGAAAGTTTACTAAAAGCATTTACTTATTAATTTCTCCTAACTACTTCAAATGTGCACTTTATGTGTTTCTATTAGCGCCATACTCTGAGGGTATAAGGAGAGAAATAAGTTTAATTTTTTTTAATTTTTTTTTCTTTGAATGATTTTTTATTATATTTGGAGGAGTCAGCGGGTTGCATGTGACTTACGGGCCACAGTCTTGCTGGTGTAGCACTTTATAGGATTAACTGATTGGGTATAATTTGATTATCTACCTACATCAACCCAATGAGGAAGTAAATAGGGCTTTACCCAATTACTCCTAAAGAATCTTGGACACAATGCACAAAATTTCATGTTTCAATTTATCCAAAAGAAAAGAAAGAATCTAAAGTTGAAACATTGAGATTCTGCTTTCCTTTACTCCAACTGATCCTATACAATTGTTTTTTGAGTTGACAATAAAATGCTTAGGGAAAGTTATAGATGTTTGATCATTTTATGTTTCGTTACAAATGTTAACATGACTATGGAGCAATATCCAGTAATAAGTAACAAGTACAATCTTCATAAATTTCACTATAACCAGCTTTTTTCCTAAGTTAATTTTGTTGCAGGAAAACTCAGTTGCATTCTCTTTAATAAAGAACGTCTTTCAGTCAAATACAATCCGAGATGAACGGTAAAGTAATCAATTTTCATAAAACAGGCTTCAAACTGAGTACAGCTACATAAAATTTTATAAATTTTTTTCAGAAAAACTTATCTAGCTATATGAGCAATAATTTTTTTATGTAACAAAATTCTTTATTAGTCTCTCTTAATACTAGAAATGAAAACAGCTTTTACAAGTGGTGAGTTTACAGTTTTGTGGTCTCGTCGGCACGAAATAATAGCACGGAAATATGTAATACATTTATCATCTGTATTTTTAATCTTCTTCGGAGCCACTGTGGCGGTTGGGGGCCTTCGAAATTACGATATTTGCAACATAGTAAATTTGCCACTGGTTTTCCTGAAAAAGCATTATTTCATTTTATTTATTTATTTATTTATTTATTTTTTGTGCATTTTCCTTTTTAGTAACAAGTGAAAATACTATTAAAGTGTTAACTTGAAATATAAAGTATTATAAAAGTTTACATTTGGTGGCACTAAATAGGTAGCCAAAATTAGGAAAAGATGAAAAATAATGTCTCATGACATGTTTTGTTGTTCAACCAAGAAACAGAACACGTTTCGCTTTCGGAGCAGCACTTTTATGCAATGAACTCCAAATGGCTTTTACCATCAATAAAATTACATAAAGATTTCGAAGCTCGGGGAATATTGGCTAGTTTGTTACTGGTTATTTTAAGAACTATTTATGTAACAAGTCATTCGACTGGCGAAAGTGGCCTCCGCACTACTTAAGTGAACCGGCGATCAGGCATAACATGCTCGAACAATGGCTTATGAGCAAATCTAATTACTTTTCAATGACATTTGATGGCGGTTACCTTTGAAGTTCTGGGTAAGGAACAGATATTGCGCCGTGCGTTGGTAACAGTAATTTCTTGTCGTATGTATCTAAATAAAAAGATATGCAAAAAGAATACCAAAAAGGAAGTTATACAACAGAAGGGACGTAAAACAAATGCGCAAAAGTGTATTCGTATAGTTTGTGTTTCTTTTTTCATTTATACTAATAATAAAGTTCTATGTCCATCTGTGTGTCTGATGTTTGTAAAAAAGAGCGTACGCCAAAATTGACCCATGTGTGTTTTTTGGATGCGGACAATGTGCTCAAGGAAGCATATCCATTTTTTCGTTTTTGCATTTTTTTTCCCGCGGCAATTTTTAGTAAAATTGCTTTATGAATTCAACAATATTAGTGTAAAATCATCTTTAATTAGCTATTTAAACATGATATATCAATCAAAGCTAGGTTCACACACTAGAGAAGGGATCTATAAGGTCCAAACCTCCTATCTCTTGATTTTTTACTCTATTGATTATAATCTTGTGCATTTTGAGCACAAAATAATTCAGAAAAGAAAGCAATAATAATTCCAGTTCTAAGATAGGAAAAAAATAAATTTCTTTATCTTTTCCTTACATTATAAAACCTATATGAACATGTAAACCTCTATTAACCCATCAATGCCTGACATTTTTTTTCCAAAGATATTTTGCAGACTGGTTACAAGTAGTGTTTAATGGACAGGAAAAATAATTAAAAAAATATCATGTCAAAAATATTTTTTTTTATTAAAAAAAGAAAAATCGTCATTAAAAAGGGTCGCTAGGCACCAGCGGGAACATACTTTTTTTACTAATTTTTTTTTTCTGCTTACGATACAATATTTAAAAAGACATTTTATAAGAAGAAATAAAAGCAGCAATTAACATAAACTGGGAAGCTGGGACTAATTTTAAAAACTTAGCTTTTTGTTCTTAAGATTGTAAATGATGTAATTCTTGATAAAGATCATAATAAAACGGCTACAGAACACACTTTACAATGGTTATGTGCTACAATATGTTAATAATGAATTGAAACAGTACCAACGTAATATTTGAACACTATTATTTGGTTGAAATGTTCATTTTTGGTAAATTCAGACACTTTTTGGACCGTCACTAAAAAGGGACGCTAGGCATTAGTGGGTTAAACAATAAATTACAGCCCCTAAGCCAGTGCTAAGGCAGCTCAGAACTGAAGTAATCAGCTCCGAGTACTCTTGTCTAAGCGTATCGTTGACGGAATTGATTACATTTTCTCACAATTTTGTGAACAGACAAGGTCCAAATTTTTTTAGATTTATGCCGAGCCGAAACCTTTGACAAAAAAGCATGATTCCTCACCATTGCAATATATTTTTTTTTTTTGCAATGATGAATTTTATCCTGCAATTATTATTAAAGACTTTTAAAAAGTTTGTACACTCTTCCTATGACGAATTGCACAGGGGAGAGATCTTTCTAGACTTTCCTGCAATTATGATTAAAGACTTTAAAAAAGTTTGTACACTCTTCCTATGACGAATTGCACAAGGGAGAGATCTTTCTAGACTTTCTCTCTTTGAGAAGGTTAAAAACAAACTTAAAGAAGCACCATGCATAATGAACGTTTAATTCGTCTTGCATTACTGAATTCAAACAACGTCGCCATTCCACTTGAGGCAGTTAAGAAAAACCTAGGTTTTATTCCGTTGCAATTCGTAAGAATATAGGAGCATACCGGTTACTCTAAAAGAAAACGGTACAATAATCATGTTTTTAGTTTTGTAATCACAGCTTAAAATTATATTTTTCTTCGTCCATGAGTTGATGCTTCTACCCCTATTGTACAAAATTATACTTATTTTTTTTTATTAATTTATTTATTGCTTTGTTTATTTTGATCTTAGCTTATCTCAAGCTTTTTTTTTTCATTATAAGAAATATGAGTAACTGAAAACATAGTTCTAAATTCTGTACAACTTATCAATTAAATTAAAAAGAAATGTATTCAAAAAACTTTTATAAAATACTGAAAGATTTTTAGAATTTAATGATCACACTCTTGTAATGAATTTTATAATAACTTAACTATTATTAGCAGATATATTCGAGGGAGCTACATAACTACAAATGGAGAAATTTGAATTAAGGAAAGACTATATTTTTAAATTCCTTTTAATACTTTAGAGGATCGGACAGAGATCTGGAAACAGACTGTTGAATATTTTCCCCTACGACCCCACCGTAGGGGGGCCCCGTTATGCACACCGTTTATTTTCTTGATTTGGAAGCATTTACTGATGCGAGTCAACGTTCTGTTTCAAGATGGAAAAAAAAATACTGGTTTAAAAATGCAAATTGTAGGTGCTCATTTAGAAAATTCATTATAAGGCTTTGATTCAAGCATTCTATTATTTTCGAGCAAGAAACGTAAGCAAATATCTCACTTAAGTATTTTATCAAATTTTCAAATTGTATTAAGTAGTATTACTATGTATAATTTTTTATAACTGCTAAATTTTTGAACGAATTTTTTTATAATGCAATTAAAAAGATTAAAAAGAACTTTTGGAAAATATTTCTAGCAAACTGTTTTAATATGAATTAGTATCTAAATACGTAAATGTTTGTACGAAATATCAATCGAGATGTTGTAACACATGGTAAATACAGCATTTATTTATATGTCAATCTATATATAAAGTACAATATGAAAGGCTTAATTTTTAAAATTATTTCTACATAGTGAAATAAACTATA